>VDFB02077660.1:210010-290397 GCA_007258455.2 Sequoia sempervirens
AAGACAACTGCACATCCACTAGTTCTAATGACAATCCCCATGTCTAGGCCAAGAACAAGAATGTCACAAATGATGGTGTGGTAGATGATAAGGTGGTCCTAAGTGCCCCTAGGCCAAACAACACTCAAGTTAATCACATTCAACCAATGGTGAAACAAACAATGCCCTCGTCGAACAATCCAATCAACAACATTGAAATGTAATGGTGAACCCCTAACAAGAAAAACTATCCTGAACGCAAGTACACACATTTATCTGAACCCATAGAAACCATCATGAAAAATTTAGTAGAGTCAAATCTGATAACACCTCGTAACTTTGAAAACTACCAAGAACCACAAGAGAAACCATCTTGGTACAACGAGAAAGACCTTTGTGACTCTCACAAGATTAAAGGACACAAAACAACAAACTGCATGAGGTTCAAAAAAATCCTCATAGAGAATTCCACCATATTTGTTGAGGTACCAACCGAGAATTAGGATCTTAAGATATACAAGAACCCTATGCCAGATCATAGCAAAGGGAACAACAATGAAAAAGCTAAGGATTACACGAATGTGAAACATACCTATTCCAATGTAGAGGCTTCTTATGATAGCGTCATTACCGTTGTCACCATCAAAGGGCCTAGTATGGAGTGTGGAGTCACCACATGGTGTGGAAAAATTACCATCCAAGGAGTCCCATCTCAATCTAAGGAACAACCTACTTTTCCAACATCCAATCCTAGCAGATACAATCTCCTAGATCAGCTAAATAAGACCCCTGCACAAACATCAATCTTAGAACTATTGAGACTATCCCCTGTGCATAGGGGAATCTTGGAGGAAGCTTTATTAGAGTCATCCGTTCCTGAGGATATTGATATCAATTAGTTTCAAGCTATGGTAGGCCATATCGCTAATCACCTTCTCACCTTCTTAGAGCAATACCTACCATCACAACCATCTCATAACCATGCTTTACACCTAGAGGTGGTCATCAACAAGAATAAGGTTAAGAGAGTCTTATTAGATGGAGGAGCTGGTTTGAACATTTGTACCCTTTAGTTGATAAAAAATTTGGGCTATTCAAAAGATACTATTGAAAAGACAAAGAGTACCACCATCAGGGCATATGATGACCAAGAATGGGTATCACAAGGCATCATAGCATTACCCATCCAAGTGGGCCCCCTCATTGCAGAAACTACATACCAAGTGTTAGAACTTGATCTTCCCTATAACATCTTGCTTGGTCAACCATGGATCCATGCCCTAAAGCTATAGCCTCGACTTATCATCAATGTGTGAAGTTTCCTTTCGAGGGTAGAGAGATTACCATCCATGGAGATCTTGAGGCCAAGTTCTATAAGATTCCCCAAGTACCCCAGAATGACGAAGGGCCTACACCTTCTACCTCATTTTTTGACCCATCATCCCTTGCATCTACCTCTGAAATGAAGGCACCCATTGTGTAAAACATACCTAATATCAAAGTAGTAATTCAAGATGATGGTTGTGGGAACTACAAGATAATGAAGAACACCTTTGTCTTAGGAGAGCTCCCTATGTCTCCTCAATCTCATGGGAAACATAAATTTGATAGCAAAGAGCCTGAAACTATCAAGATGGCAACTACTACCTTCACCAAGTGGGGGGATTTGAATCAAGAAGATGTCAATGGGGATGATATCTCTAAACTCCTCTATCAAGATGAATGACTTGTTCCCGCTCTTCCTATGGAAGATGATAACAAAGGCTTGCAGCTAATGAAGGGAATGTGATATAACAAGAATGAGAAGCTAGGACAAAATGATAATGGTTTGCTAGAACCCATCTGAACCATCAATTTTGAGGCATGTTCTATGGACTTCTCTTGCACTCTTAGGATCTTTCACTTAAAAGGAGAGAGATATAACCCTAAAATTGAGGTGGTTCACTTAAAATAATGTATGTAGGATGGAATTGAGACTAAATTCAATGATCTAAATGCAACTAAGTGATGAATTTGACTGATTATGAATGCAAAACTAATGAAATATGCAATGTTTGAAAACAGAGTGAGGTTTGCAAAAAGCTTAGAAAGATGAATAAAAACACAAATGGAACTAAACATAAAGCTGTAATTCAAAATGTGTGTACCTATGAGACTGATGAAGACTAGAAAGCACTATGGAAATTTGGTAAATTTGACTTTTATGTTGACTGGGACTCATTCGCCACCCTAGGTGAATCAGTCCTAGGATAGGTTTTTTTTCCCAAAAACTGGTTTCTGCTCACAGGGTATCTAGATCTGCATCTAACTCTGAAAGTAACCTCATGAGGGACTCATTCACCATCCATGGAAAATCAGTCCACTTTCAATTTTATGTGAACTCAGATCTCAGACCTGCACCTTATCACCTGTACAACACTTCTTGACGAAAACCCAAATCGGGATCTCGGAAAATTCCTGTAAAACAACTTAAAATTGGTTGTTTAATGGGGGGTTTTCCTTGGTCAAACCCCTAGTTGGGTAATCAAACCTTGAATGGAAAAAAATATGCATAAAACCCTAGCCTTAAGTGTGTTAAAGACTAGGAAAATCTGAAGTATGTCAAAACCCTATTCTATTGTGTTAGAATAAGATGTGCAAATGTGATTTGAATGATGCAAGATTGCAACCCTAGAAACCCTACAACATATCAAATAGATGTGAATGACATGCAAAAGTAATGCAAACCTTAAGTATGAAGATAGAGAGAAGATGGAAGATGGAATCACTTTGAAAACAAGTCTTTAGGTGTGATTTGATGGCTAGTTGCATCTCCTCAACCTAGATTTCTCCATGATTCACCATAGGCATCCATCAACAACTCTTTGTAATGTTGAATCTTGATCAAGAAGTGAGCTTGAAGACTTGCAAAAACCCTAGTTTTCTATCCTAAAGCTTCAACTTTGCTATAGAAAATGCAAATAAAACTTGTTGTGTGAGACTCCTAAAACTAAACTTTTTGAAATTGCTTTGTAAAATGACTAAGAGATGTGAAAAATGACCTAAAATGTGTATTTATAGGCATCAACACCTAATTTTCCCGTTATTTAGACCTAAGAGGCCGACATCCACCAAAAAATTAAGTTGAATTAATTGAATTCCCACTCAAAATTGAAATTTCCCTCAAAAGGGACTCATTCGCCATCCTTGGCAAATGGGTCCCACTAGAGGGGACTCATTCACCCAAGGTGGTGAATGGGACCCACTAGTGGTTTTTGAAGGTGGTTTTTTGGGATATGAATGAATTGAGTGCTATTTGTTGGGATTTAAGTGATTTTTTAAGTGAAACGAGCCTCTAGATAAAAAATAATGGGTCTTAGGGGCCTATAAATGTTGTTTTGAAGGATGAATAATGCAGGGGGACTCAAAAGTAGGTCTAAATTAAGCATGAAATTGTCTCTTTTCTCAAGAGTTTCCAATTTTCTATGCCACATTTATCCCCCACTTTAGCGCCCATATGACTCTACATGCATATGTAAGCTAAAGGACTCTAAATGGTGCTCTTTATTTCATGAAAGGATACTCATTGAAAAGGCGGGAGAATGAAGCCCCTAGTGTAGTTATTTGCAAAAACACAACATTAGGAACCACATCCTGCAACACAAGTTTGTTAATTGTCCAAGAATCCTTTTATCTGACTCCTAGGAATCCCATTCGAGGGTAGATGTATGCCACCCTTGATTCCGCTTGCTTTATGAAGGTGGAATCAAGGTAGCAATCTAGCCACATCAAATAAAGAACATCATACCGTATGGTATTTCCAAGTACCATGCCACGTAACGATAGCCAATTAATGATGTCAGGTGTGGAATCACGATTCCAACGCATCAAACAACATAAAAAATAGAGTGCCCTAGCTTCCATTATGTTGTTTTGAAGAAAATATGCTTTATTAACTCTTAAGAGAAAATAACCCTAATTTGATGCATAAGAGTAAAATTAATGAAAATAGGTGAAAAGAGGTAAAGGAGAGTAATTTGTCACTTACTATTGCATTTTACCTTTGTGTACCTTGAGAGTGATGAGTGAGATGAGAAGATGCCGAGTAGATGGGATTATACACCTTCGCGACTGGATGAGCTTTGAGAGCAGGTGGCACACGATGAGATGTATCATGAGGTGAGTTGATTCTGCAACTTTCGCTTAGTGATTTTGTAATGATTTAATGATTTTTAATGCATGGATAGGTTTATTTATGATTTTAGAAAAAAAGTTTGCAAAGTGTTCCCTTTTTTCGCAAAGTGTCCCATTTGTTCGCAAAGTGTCCCTTTTGTTCGCAAAGTGTCTTGTTTCTTTGCGAAGTGTCCTAGAAGGGTTATAAAGTGTCTAGGGCCTTTAGGAAAGCACACTAGATAAACTTTAGCACACTTGCATGATGAATAATGTGAAAATTGAAGATATTAGATGAATTTTTAGAGCATATTGTTATGATTTGGATAGGTTCTAGCCCGGTCGCGACAACAGCTAGGAGGGAGATAGATTAGATTTCTTAGAGATTTAGCCCCAAGATTGTTAGCAACAGAGACATAGCATATGTAGGTAGTAGGCATCTATTGGGCATATATGATGCCACCTATGAGATACCATGATGCCATGCTAATGGTCCTATGCGAGTGCTGGGACGCCGACGCGTGTACGTTTCACCTTCTGACCGGGGAGATGACCTCACCCTAGAGGATGTACACCACATTCTCTGAGTTCCTATTCAGGGAGAGCAGGTATATTTTTGAGGAGATTGGTCATTTTGTGAGAAGAAGGCAGACATGCAGTATTGCTTGGGTGGACCTATTCATGATGAGCTTGTGAGAGCACAAATTGAGCTTCCTATGCTTCTATATTCACGAGCCCCCATTGTGAGATGGATTATGATGCATACAGTGGCTCTTATTCTCAATTCTGATGGACGAGCGACACAACTGTATGGAGGATTGGTACATTTGATTCACGGGATGGTAGAGCACATGATAGTCTATGCTTGGGGACATTGTATCCTAACACATCTTTATTATGATCTTGGATGATTCACATTTCAAGAGATCGACAGTATCATGCACTACACACTTCTGCAGGTGTGGTGCCTCAAGCATATTACATGCACTAGGCTTGTTGGGTTTCCATGTTCTATAGCTGCAGGATATCCACGAGCCTTCGACTATCCTCTACAACGCTTGTGGCAGTACGAAGATCTACATTTTTGGAGGGCGAGATTTGACTGGTTGGATGAGGATGAGATCTTATGGAGACCTTATCTACTCACACTACAGTGGCCATATCCCATAGGAAAACTGAGGAGGATGTAGATAGACAAAATTTTGGCTAGGAATCATGACTATGTTGTACGTCCATTCTATTATGGCCAAGTCATGTGATAGTTTGGGCAGGTGCAGACACCACCTAGGGCGTGCCCCTTCATTAGGCGATCAGTGCTGAGTGCCCGAAGACTGGGTGATACTATTCGGCTCACTATAGACCATGTTTGTGAGAGTGATTCTGATGGTTTAGATCACAATCAACCACCAGTCGCCGACACTAATGATGTTGGAAGCACAAATGAGAACAAGGAGTGGTGGTCAGTGACATGACCAACTCCTATATTTCCCATGCATGTCCCTATAGGTGATGCGGGACAAACATTAGATGAGGGAGATGAGCCAGAGGAGAGGGCCGAGGATGTACGATACAAGACAATAGATATATTTACTGATGTTATCGATGATGAGTATGATTTAGAGGCTGATCGTGACTACAAGGACTAATCCAGGTGGATCTAGAATACCTAAAAATTTCACAGTCTCAAAATCTCATGAAACTAGCATCACTGGATAGAGCTCGCTGACACGATCCTGACACAACTTGAACGGGCCCAAAAGGAGTCCATATGCAAAAGTTATGCTTAGTCAAAGGTTCAATCAAACATGCGAATCAGGGGTTCAAAAAGGGAAAAAAAATGATCATCTCAAAATGAAACAAAAATGATGCCAAGTTGTGGTGCTCGTCGTGCTGATTCTGAAACTATATGCGGTTTCGAAAACGGTGTCCGTATGCGAAAGTTATGACCAGTCAAAGTTGTGGTTAAACTTGGTCAAAATGCTGACATGGCAAGTGGGTGACGTGGCACAACTGACCTGCCAAAGATTGACACGTGGGAAGAGTATATGACATGGCATAAATATGGATTAAACCATATTTGTTAAAGAAAAAACATATGGTTTAAAAATTAAAAAAAAAGAGAGGATTTGGTGGGATTTTATCCCTTAAAATCCTCTTGCCTTCGCCATAAAACAAGGAGAGAAATAAAGCTTGTAAACTTATATTTCAACAAATTAACCCCTTTAACCACCTTTTTCATATTTCAATGAATTATGATATTTTCAGGAGCTTAAAATAATTGGTTAAATATTTTTATGATTTAAAAGGGGGTTTAGAATATTTCAAGGATTATCTTGTAAGGCTCAAATTATAAGAGCCATTATTTTTAAAAAGGGGTTAGGATTACTTGAACGGATTTTGAAATATTTTTGCAAATAAGGGAGATTTGCAAAATTACATGTTGTAATTAGGAGATATGGGTATATTTGCAAAATAATATGGTTTTTTCCCATATTAGCAAATAAATTTGTATAAAAGGGGGTCTTATTTTCTTGTAAAAGTAGTAGAATTTTCTTGGAGAAAATTGTAACAGGAAGAATTAGTGAAGTTCATTTTGGAGAAATAATTCTTTGGAGGAGAACATTGTAAGCATGAAGGCCTTTTGAGTGTCTTCAAGTGTTGAGAGGAGATTGTGAGAAATTTTATGTAGGTTTTGGAGCTTGGATATTGTAACAAGGCAATTCAATTGCTTGGCAACATTAATAAAAGTGGTCCTACTTGAGAAGTGGACCCAAAGACGTAGTCCTGATTGGACGAACTCTGTTATCAACCTGCATGTTCTGATCTTCTATCTATCATTCTCTCCATTTATTTTCATTTTACAATTCAGAATTTTATTTCTAATTACAACATTATAGTAGTTAGATAATCTTTTCAAGTTCTGTAAAGTTTAATGAACTAGTTTTACATTTTCAATGATTAAGAAGCATAATCACGCAATACTATCTGGATCAGGAAAAACTGTAATTCAAATCAATTTACAAGTTAATTTTGTAAACTCTAATTACAGATCAAATTGGTATCAGAGCCTGTTTTGCAGGAAATTGCATGAGTGAATGCTAACCAGGTTGAAATTGAGGCAAGGAGAAGGTGCACTTATCAAGTTCAATCCTGAGATTGGAAAACAAAGGAATTTTCCATGAGCAGAGATGGTAGTTGAAAAAAGTCTTACAAAGCTTGATGAGAAAGCTTTCCAGAAAGCATTTCTCGAAATGAAGGCTATGGTGGAAGTTCTTTTCCAAGAGAGGCAAGAGCGACAGAGGAAAAAGGAATTTGAGAAGAAAAAGGGGGAAGGTGAATCTTCAAAAGATGACAAAGGTAAAGGAGTAGGAGGTGGTAGTGACCCTCCTAAACCTCTGTCCCCATCTTCTTCATCCTCTTCATCTTCTTCGTCTATTTCATCTTCCAAAAAGAAACAACCTATGAAATCTGAAATTAATTCACCTTTGTTGAAACTTGATGTTAAATTTGATTTTCCAATGTATAATGGAGAACTAGATGCAAAAAAACTTGATAATTGGATTAAGAAAATTGAAGTTTATTGTAGTATTTAGAAGTTTACTAAGGATTCTCAAAAAATACAATTAGCTACTCTTCGCCTAGGAGACACAACTTTAATTTGGTGGGAGAGTAGAACACAGGAGGATCTAAGTCATTATGGAAAAATTATTTCTTCTTATATCTGCATTAAAGAAACAGTTCTATCCATTAGGACATGCAAAAAGCAGTAATGAATTGGCAATCATTAAAGCAAGAGAAAGGACAAAGTGTGCAAGAATATACACAGGAGTTTAGGAAGAGGGCTTTAATTTTGGGCATTCCATTGTACACACAAGAAACTTTGTTAAAGTATATAGGTGGATTACATGAGAATTTGAAACATACCATACTTATGTTTAATCCAACTAACATTGATGAAGTTAGTGTGCAAGCTATCCATTTGGAAACAAGCTCAAGGAATAGCCATGGCAATATGTTGATGAACTCAAGTAAGCACAAATGAAGCAAGAAAGGGAAAGAGAAATCACAACAAACAACTATTGTAAAGAAAGAGGACGGGAAGCCTTATTGTTCACATTGCAAAAAGAAAGGGCACAAAGATGCAAGATGTTGGAAACTACATCCCGATTAGAAGCCAAAATGGTTCAAGGATTGAAAGGGTAAGAAAAAGACCACAAATCTTGTGCAAGATCTTGGATCCGGTTCTGATGATGAAACCAAGATCTCAGTTGTGGGTATCAAAGGTAATATTCCTTTTGTCAGTACTAGTTCCTATGCTTCTTCATCAAAGTGTAATGAAGTACCTGTTGATAGTAAGAGGAATGAATTGTTTCATATAAGGGATATTGCTAAACAAACTAAGATTGATACACTAATAGACAGTGGGTCACAAGTTAATCTTATCTCAGAACAAGGTGTTAAGCAATTGGGATTGAAAAAAAATCCTCATCCTAAGCCATATCCATTGGGTTGGGTGCATGATAATGCTTGGCTACACGTGTCAAAGCAATGTAAGCTCCGATTTGCAATCACATCCAAGTTTTTTGATGAGGTAGAGTTAGATGTTATTCCACTTGAAATTTGTGGGATGGTTCTAGGCAGTCCTTATTTGTATGACAGAAAGGCCATTTTCTATAGGGAACATAACAAGTATCATTTGTTTAATGACAAAATTGAATATATTGTAAAATCTCATCACATGAAGAATGATATATCTGTTGTAAACACAAGGCATATGAAGATGATTGTAAATGCAAGCAATGCTTTAAATCTCATGTTTGTAACAACTAGTGATACTAAGCAAGAAGATGATAGGGTGTCATAGACAATACAGTGTGAGGATCAGTTGCAAGTAGAATCAGGCCTTCAGCCAGAGGTGGTAAAAGAGGGTTTGAATATTTCATTTTCTAACAATGTTCCTGTTAAGGAGATCTAGAATGTTGATACTATTTCCTTCACATCAGTGTATTCAATATTGTTGCTTGCTATTCTGCTAGTTATTTCTATGTGGATGATGAATGTGACAGTGAATATTGATGAACATGCAGTTGATTGTATCAACAAAGCTATCTCATATTGCTTTGTGTTTGTGATGAGTCAAATGTTCAAAATTTCAGTAGGAAGGATAGATGATACTAGGAAAGTGGGGTGACATTGCCCTAGCTCAAATTGTACATAAAAATAGACTTTTGGAGGTCCAAAAGCTTCTCAATGGGGAGGAATGATCTAGGTGGATCCAAAATACCTAAAAATTTCACAGTCTCAAAATCTCATGAAACCAATATCATTGGATAGAGCTTGCTGACACGATCTTGACACAATTTGAACGGTCCCAAAAGGAGTCCGTATGCAAAAGTTATGCTTAGTCAAAGGTTTGGTCAAATAGGCGAATCAAGGGTTCAAAAAGGAAAAAAATTGATTGTCTCAAAATGAAACAAAAATGACACCAAGTCGTAGTGCTCGTTGCACTGATTCTGAAACTATATCCATTTTCAAAAACGGAGTCCATATGCGAAAGTTTTGACCAGTTAAAGTTGTGGTTAAACTTGGTCAAAATGCTGACATGGCAAGTGGGTGACATGGCACAACTGACCTGCCAGAGATTGACACATGGAAAGAGTACATTACATGGCATAAATATGGATTAAACCATATTTTTTAAAGAAAAAACATATGGTTTTAATTTTTTTTTTAAAAAGAGAGGATTTGGTGGGATTTTATCCCTTAAAATCCTCTTGCCTTCCCCATAAAACAAGGAGAGAAATAAAGCCCGTAAACTTATATTTCAACAAATTAACCCCTTTAACCACCTTTCTCATATTTCAATGAATTATGATATTTTAAGGAGCTTAAAATAATTGGTTAAATATTTTTATGATTTAAAAGGGGGTTTAGAATATTTCAAGGATTATCTTGTAAGGCTCAAATTATAAGAGCCATTATTTTTAAAAAGGGGTTAGGATTACTTGAACGGATTTTGAAATATTTTTGCAAATAAGGGAGATATAGGTGATGATATTTAATTTTATGCATGTACTTTAGTGTTTTATGCTTTATATATATATATATCATGGTGATGTTTACTGATTGTGTATCTTTTCTATCTTGCAGGAGCAACGAGAGACTAGCGAGAGTTCTATCGTCAGGCTGCCGTAGAGATAGTTGCTGCATCCATCGACGAGGAGATGGATCCAGACTACGTGCCCCCACCGATCGTGGAGGAGGAGCTAGAGTTGCTCAGAACTTTCGCGAGGTTGTAGGCAGTGTACGAGAGTTTGAGGAGACAACTCTGTCGAGCTGAGGGCTCAAGAAAATCATCCTAGATTCTAGCAGAGGTGGAGAGATTACATGCAGAGCTGGCATAGGTACAACTGGAGAGGGATCAGATGGCAGAGGATTGGCTTGTGGCTCTTGGTCGAGTACAGGGTCTGGAGTATGCACTTAGAGTTGGAAGATTGTGATCACGATCACACACGACCGTCTCACAATGTCCAGGGACTAGATCACGAGCACCTGAGCCTGAGGGGTCTAGTTCTCACAGACCTTGGTGATTTTGTATATGATGATGACATGTATATAATTTTTTTGAGATATATATAAGCATTTTATGTTGTTGCAATTTGTCTTAATATGTTTGAATGCTAAATGGCAATGTGATTAATTAAATAACTTAGTTTTTTAATTTAATTAATGACTACATGATTTAACATGATTGATGTGATCTAGTGTAAAACATATTTCAATTTCACTTTAGATACAACATTGTTGAATAAAATAAAGTATGTTAAGTTAGATACACTTATAATACTTATAAGGATCGAACTTAACATAACAGGAAGATGAATAGTATGAAATCTAAGTAATTATAAAAAGAACTTAAATAATTACCTTAGTATTCAGGACAAACACATGATCAATTTTCAAGAACGAAGCAATGTGAAAGTTATTTAGAATGAAACCAAATAACTTTAGACAACACTGCTTTTTAATTCATACTATTCATGAAGACTAGAGATAATACCAACACAAATGTACAACATTAATAGGTTCCTTAAGGGGTGTTCCATTGAGCTTAGTTAAGACGTAAGCACTAGACCCATAACAGGTAGTGATTATGTAAGGTCCTAACCAATTAGGGCTGAATTTATCTTTGTCCTCATGGTCAATGTTAGTATTGTGTTGATTCTCATAGAGAATGAAATCACCCTTATGAAACTTTTGAGGAATGACATGAGTGCTATGTTTTCACTATAATTGTTTGATGTAAGCTTGGAGATGCTCAAGAGTATTAATGCATTTTTTATCGAGCATCTCAAGTTGATGCAATCGTTGGTCTTTATAAGTGGCATCGTCAATAAGGTCTTGAAGAGCAATTCACAGCGTGGGAATTTCCAACTCCAAGGGCATGATTGCGTCAGTACCATAAACAAAGTTATAGGGTGTAGTTCCCGTAGATAACCTAACACTTGTTTGATAATCCCAAAGTGCATAAAGTAATAAAGTAATTGTGTATGCCAATCCTTATGATGTTTGTTAATAGTTTTCTTTAGGATTTGTTCAAGAATCTTGTTAGTGCTTTCAGCTTGTCCATTGGATTGTGGATAATATGGTGTAGAAAATTGATGTTGGATGTTGAATGTTTTGAGAAATTTCTTTACTTCATTATTCTTAAATGGGGTTCCATTGTCTAAAAAAATTGCGGAAGGAAGGCCAAAGCGAGCAATTATGTGTTCCAATATGAAATGACAAATTACTTCAGCGTTTGTAGATCAAAGAGGAATAACTTCCACCCATTTTGTGAAATAGTTTGTTGTGGTTATGATAAATGTATGTCCAGCAGAAGAGGGTTGTGAATTTTTTCCAATAAGATCCAATCCCCATACTAAAAATGGCCAAATGGGAATTTGGGCGCGGTGCTCAAAAGCAGGGGCATGGATCAAATTGCTATGTTCTTGACATTTGTGACATCATTTAACGTAAGCAAAATAGTCTTTCTCCATATGTCACCAATAATATCCTATATAGATAATTTTTTGCACTAATGAATGTCCTCCAAAATGACCTCCACAGGCACTAGCATGAGCCTACTCAAGGGCTATAGGAATTTCAGAGTCCTTAAGACACCTTAGTAAGAGACCATTGCAGGATCTTCTATACAACACATCAACGAGGATCACGTATTTGGCTGCTAGTTTGCGTAAACGATTTCGAGTATTTGTTGTTGTGGGCTTGAGAATGGTACCATCTTTTAAATAATTGTATATTGTATCATACCATTCTCACAAGGCTTCTTGAGTTGTGGTTAAAATGTATTCTAAGCGAGTATCAATTGAAGGTTTCATTATGGGGTGAATAACGAAGGTGAAGTCTATTGAAGGATCATGTGGGGATATAATATGGGGTGCACTCACCATCGCATCCACATGTCGATTATCTTTTTGTGGGATGTTATCAATGGTGGATGATTCAAACTTCTCTAACAGTTTCATTGTGAGGTCCTTGTATTTTGATAATTTTTCATGTTTAGTTTGATATGTCCCATTGATTTGTTTGATGACTAATTTTGAATCACCAAAGATCTTGATAACTTTAGCACCCATAGTTAAGGCAACTCACAATCCTATGATTAGTGCCTCATACTTATCTGTGTTATTTGTACATAGGAAATTTAAGCGATAGGACAAGGGAATAGGCTTGCCATCAAACGAAATTAGTATCACTCTAGCACTGGAACTTGTTCTACACTTAGATCCATCGAAATACAATTCCCATGTTTTAACATCTGCGGTCAAGACACTCATTAGGAAAGGAGTCATGATTAGGTAAAGCAAGAGGAGAAGGGGCATCGACTAAGTGATTGGTTAAGGCTTGTCCTTTGATTTCTTTTTGGGAAACAAACTTAAAGTCAAACTTAGTTAACAACATCACCCACTTAGCTAAGCATCCAGAGAGATTGGTTTTATTAAAAAGATGCTTAAGGGGATCAAATTTTGTTATGACTTGTATTTTAGCGTTGAATAAATAATGTCACAATTTACTAGTAGCGAATACAAGGGCTAAACATTATTTTTCAATTGGTGAGTATCAAGTTTCATAATCAATTAAAGTTTGACTAATGTAATAAACAAGATGTTCTTTTCCATGATCATCTTGTTGAGCCAATAATGCTGCAAGAGCATGGATTAATGCGGCGATATAAAGGATAAATAGTTTGTTTGACATTGCAGGTTGTAAAACAGGTGGAGTTGCAAGGTATTCCTTTAAAATCTCAAAATCTTGTATACAATCCTCATCCCAATCAAAAGGTACATCCTTTTTGAGAAGATCTGTGAAGGGTATCGTGCGATCAACTAAAGATGCCATGAAACAACAGATAGATTGAATTCGACCTTGTAACATGTGCAATTGAGAAATGTTTTTAGGAGGTGGCATGTTAATAATGACATCAATTTTCTTTGTGTCCACCTCAATGCCTCTATGAGATATAACAAACCCCAAAAGTTTACCACTATCTACGCCAAAAACACACTTTTTCGGATTTAATCGCATGTTATATTTACATATTTGTTCGAAGATTTTCCGAAGAACATTTAAATTGTCTTGTCTTGTTAAGGATTTATCAAGGATGTCATCAACATAATCTTCCAAGATTTTATATATGTAATCGTGAAAGATCAATGTCATTTCCCGTTGATAAGTTGTGCCAACATTCTTTAAACCAAAAGGCATCACAACCCAGCAAAATGTTCTCCAAACAATTGTAAATACAATTTTGTATTGATCTTGAGGGTTGATAAGGATTTGATTATAACCAAAAAATCCATCCATGAATGACAACAAAGCATGTCCAATAGTTGAATCCATGATCATGTCAATATTAGGAAGTGAAAAGTCATCTTCTAAAGAGGCTTTATTCAAGTCATGAAAATCCATGCATACCCTAATACGATTATTGGGTTTAGCAATTGCGACAATATTTGATATCCAAGGAGAATAATCAATAGGGAAAATGAAACCTGAATCAAGGAGTTTTTCAAGCTCCGCTTTAACATGGAAGGCTATGTTAGGGTGAATTTTTTGTATCTTTTGGCAAACAGGTTTAGCATTTTCAGCAAGAACGATGTTGTGTGTCACAATTTTTGGGTAAATTCCTGGCATATTAGAATATTTCCAAGCAAAATTATGAAGCAAGGTTGTAGTATCCTCTTGTTCTTCATCGTCAATGAACTTCCCAATTTTAATAACTTTGTTTTTATCATCTATTTCCATTGGCACATCAATTGTATCTCCTAAAGGGAGTGCATTAGATTTAGGAACTTCATAATCATGTGGTTCTTCAGTGATATCACTAGCTTTTTTCTTGGTAATTATCACAACACAAGTAACCCGTTTCATGGGAGTAGTTGAGGATGTGTTATCATAAAATCCTAACATTTGTTTTAGAGTTTCATCAGTGTCAACATACTAGAATGATGGTGATGAGTTCATATCAAGCAATTCAGGATGTTTGATTGTGAGTTTGTGTTTTTGTTGACATGTAATAGTGTTGATATTCAAAGATGGTCATTGAGTAGCTTTTCTTGTTTTAGAAAAAGAATATCCCAATCCAGTTTTTGTCTCTTGTGTATTAGATTCTATAGGGACATGAATACCTTGTTCATGCTTTCCACACTTTTCTAGTATATCCCAATTGTTTCACAAGTTCATAGCCTTTTCCATAAAGTCTTTCCCTTTATTTCTGATTAGGTAGAGATTGAAAATCTATCTCATCAAAATTTGTTGTATATGTTGTGTTTTCTTCCAAAGTAGAGGAGATATATGTTGGAGAATATTTTTCAAAATTTTAAGTTGACATGATGGTTGGTTGTTCTTGTTTCTCATCTTTCTTTTGTGTAATTATGTATTCACCCATAAATGAAGGTGTGAATTCTAAGGATCCCCAATCATCACCAAATAATTTAGACACCGATTCCTCATCTTGTTGTTCAATTTCAAGAGGTTCTATATTAGATGTTGGGATTAATGTATTCAGAGGACTTGTGGTTCCTTTTTCAAGGTGTAAGCAACTTTCAGGCTCAGGGTCTATTTCAACTTGATAAATGTTGTTATAGACATATTTCATTATGCGATGAAGGGTCGAAGGTACTACATTCATCTCATGGATCAATGGTCTGCGTAAAAGAAGATTATATGAAAGATCATAAGGCATGACTTGAATAGGAGTTTGCATAGTTACTACCCCAACTGTAATAGGCAAAGTGATTACATTGAGCGGTTTCTTTATTGTATTTTCAAATCCTCAAATGTATAAGGAATCAGGTTTTATTTGTGACATTTCAACACACAATCTATCAAGGAGATTCACACTACACACATTAAGGGAAAAACCATTATCGATGAGGGTTCTTTGATACCTATTCAATTGAATTGAGCAATTATCATAAAGGCTTCATTTTGTTTTCACAACTCTAAAGGAGGGAGCTCGTGTTGATGGAAAGTAATGTCTAGATTAAATTTATTCATTCCATGTATTAAAGCTTCCACATCATTCAGAGTTGTACCACAAGGAACCGCATGTGTTGTAAGGCTGTTTGAAGAATAGTATGGTAATTTGGTGAATTTTGAAGTAAATCCCAAAGGTAAATTTTGGTAGGAGTATTCTTGAGTTGTTCAACAAGATCGTACTCCTTTGTGTGTGAGGGAAAGTGAGGAGCACTAGGTGGATTAGGTAAAGGTAAAGAGGGTGGGGTTGGTTGCATATTTTTTTTGGGTATTATATGTATGAGCAACAATAAGATTACTAGATTGCTGCAACACATCAGTTTTAGGTGGGTAAATTGTGAACTCAGGTTTATTGGAAGGATGAAGTTTATGTGATGGTGGGTAATGAATGAGTTGAGGTTGAATCAACTTGACATCCTTAGTTTTAGATTGTTCACAAAAAACCCTAATGGATGACTTAGATGAAAAAAAGTCCTGAAGGGCTTCATCTAACATATCCAGGTCATTACGACTAAAAGGTTTGAGAGGTAAGTTATCAAGAATCGTTTTAGGTTGCTCATGGAAAACTTGAGAGACATTAACGTTTTTTGTTGTAGGTTGGGCACAACAAACCTTAGTGGATGACCTAGGCGAGATGAAGTCCTGAAGGGCTTCTTCTAACAAGTCAAGGTCATCACTACTAAAAGGTTTGAGGGATAGGTTATCGTCAATTGTTTTAGGTTTCTCATGGCAAGCTTTAGAGGATGAAGTGAGTGAGATAAATTCCTGAAGAAATTCATCTAACTTTTCTACATCATCACTACTAAGAGGCTTGGATGAGATGGTATTTCTAAATTGAATCATTTGTTTGAAAGGTTGGTTTGATGTTTGTGGTTTTTTATTGTTTTTATGTATTGACGAATCTGATTTAAAAGAACTAGGAACTAATGCTGAAAAGGAAACATGCAAAAATCTAAGACTATCCATAAATTCCATGAAAGGAAATGATGCTTTATGCAAGGGATTTAAATATAACATAAAGTAACTAAACTAAAACAAAAAAGGAATTGCAGAGTCTAACATAAAAGTGCAAGATAGGAAACTAAAATTTGAAAACACTGATGCAAAAAGTGCACTGGGACTGATTCACCCAAGATGGTGAATGAGTCCCAGGATAGGTATTTTTATTTTTTTTGTCTTTTCTAAATGTGTTCAGGTCTATGCAATGCAAATAAATATTGAAAATATAGAGTTTTAAAATAATTTGATAAAATGCAATGCAATAATGATCTCTAAATGATAGTTTCACTAATGCAATTTTAAGAAGCCCTAGGATGCAAAAGTAATGCAAAAGACAATGCAGTTGAGTCCTAAGATGCAAATGAAAATGGAAATTAGAAAGATATAATGTTCAATATGTAGGTTCACCAAAATGAACCATCAATTTTGAGGCGTGTTCTATGGACTTCTCTTGCACTCTTAGGATCTTTCACCTAAAAGGAGAGAGATAGAACCCTAAAATTGTGGTGGTTCACTCAAACTAATGTATGTAGGATGGAATTAAGACTAAATAAGATGATATAAATGTAGCTAAGTGATGAATTTGACTGATTATGAATGCAAAACTAATGAAATATGCAATGTTTGAAAACACAGTGAGGTTTGTGAAAAGCTTATAAAGATGAATAAAAACACAAATGAAACTAAAAAGAAAGCTGTAATTCAGAATGTGTGCACCTATGAGACTGATGAAGACTAGAAAGCACTCTGGAAATATGGTAAATTTGACTTTTATGTTGACTGGGACTCATTCGCCACCCTGGGCGAATTAGTTCTAGGACAGGGTTTTCTGCCCAGAAACTGGTTTATGCTCACTAGGTATCTAGATCTGCATCTAACTCTGAAAGTAACCTCATGAGGGGCTCATTCACCATCCATGGTGAATTAGTCCACTTTCAATTTTCTACAAACTTATATCTCAGACTTGCACCTTGTCACCTGTACAACACTTCTTGACGAAAACCCGAATTGGGATCTCGGAAAATTCCTACAAAATAGCTTAAAATTGGTTGTCTAATGGGGGGTTTCCTTGGTCAAACCCCTAGTTTGGTAATAAAACCTTGAATGGAAAAAAATATGCATAAAACCCTAGCCTTAAGTGTGTTAAAGACTAGGAAAATCTGAAGTATGTCAAAACCCTATTCTATTGTGTTAGAATAAGATGTGCAAATGTGATTTGAATGATGCAAGAATGCAACCCTAGAAACCCTACAACATATCAAATAGATGTGAATGACATGAAAAAGTAATGCAAACCCGAAGTCTGAAGATAAAGAGAAGATGGAAGATGGAATCACTTTGAAAACAAGTCTTTAGGTGTGATTTGATGGCTAGTTGCATCTCCTCAACCTAGATTTCTCCATGATTCACCATAGGAATCCATCAACAAATCTTTGCAATGTTGAATCTTGATCAAGAAATTATCTTGAAGACCTGCAAAAACCCTAGTTTTTTGTCTTAAAGCTTCAACTTTGCTATAGAAAATGCAAATAAAACTTGTTGTGGGAGACTCCTAAACTTAACCTTTTGAAATTGCTTTGTAAAATGACTAAGAGATGTGAAAAATGACCTAAAATGTGTATTTATAGGCATCAACACCTAATTTTCTCATTATTTAGACCTAAGAGGCTGACATCCACCAAAAAATTAAGTTGAATTAATTGAATTCCTATTCAAAATTGAAATTTCCCTCAAAAGGGACTCATTTTCCACCCTTGGCGAATGGGTCCCACTAGTGGTTTTTGAAGGTGGGTTTTTGGGATATGAATGAATTGAGTGCTGTTTGTTGGGATTTAAGTGATTTTTTAAGTGAAAAAGGTCTCTAGATAAAAAATAATGGGTCTTAGGGGCCTATAAATGTTGTTTTGAAGGATGAATAATGCAGGGGGGCTCAAAAGTAGGTCTAAATTAAGCATGGAATTGTCTCTTTTCTCAAAAGTGTCCAATTTTCTACGCCACACCATCATTCCTGAGAAATGACTAAAGAATCTTAGCCTAGGTTGTACTACTAGCAAGGTCAGCCTTATTGGCAAAGGTACTTCTGCTAAACGATCTGAGGCTTCCTCTTGGTTACCTACATCATTTGATATGAATTTAGATGACTTCCCTCTTGATGTTGCTGACCTATTTGAAAAAAACTCCCTCTTCATGATATCCATTACATCCTTTGCTCCAAGCAATCAACCAACTAAAATACGCCTAGTCTACCCACAATTCATTGACATGGGCCAACAAGGACCACCAATTCTTGATTTATTCAAAAATGATGAAGCAATCTCATAATTCATGGGACTCATGATAACTTACAATGGGGAGATCACAAAGAAATTTTTGACATAGAGCTCGACACAGGGGCATACTATGGGGAGACAATTGAATCTTTCAGTCACAAAATTGATGAAATGAAACTAGCATGCAGATCCTTGAGTGAAAACCACATTGTGGCACTCTCTGATACTAAAATAGTAAAAAAAAGTGTTATCAATGAGGATTGCACCCTATTTGAGTTAGACTCAACTATCCTGTGTAACTTGGAAACATTCTCAAGCTGTGGGTGGCTTAAAACGAGAATGAATCTCTAGAGAGGGCTGGTTCCCCTTGTAGATCACCTAAAATTAATGATTTTTTTGAGAAAAGGGATAGAAGGATAACTTGAAATGAAAAAATTGAAACTTAAAGGGTGATGCACCAGAAAATTATAAACTTATCCACTAATTCAACTCACAATTAGTTTGACAATGACTTACTCTCACAATTTCATGTGAAACAATGCAATACATAAGTAATTTGTATGAAGGTTTGAAAATTAGAGGCTTGCATGAAGGAAAAAAAGAAGTTTTACAAAAAATTCAACCCACTAACAACATTAAACACAACACACAACCTGCATTAAATTAAACTTCTACACTTAAACCTACAACAATGAGACATAGAAAAGGATTTGAAGATTGAATCACAATTGAACATCAAATCATTAACTGCAAAATGAGACAAAACATGAAAAGGAGAACACTGCTGCCTTTATTGATCTGAAAGGAGCTGCATAATCATATTATGAAAATCTAAGTTACAAAAGGCTTACAATACTCTCTGTAATACTCAAGAGAGGAAGAAGCAATAACTGAGAATAAACTAAGTTTTTTCTTTTTTAATACCCAAAACCTTTCTAAGAGCCAAGGAGCCAAAATTGTAGTTAACTACAATCCAAAATAGTAACCAAAGTCCCAATTTTGAGCAAAGGGAAAAAACCACAAAATGAGGGCCAAGAACTGCTCCAAATTGAGTGAAAATAGGTGGAAACTTTCCTTCCCAAGTGGATCGACCCAAAAGGACTCAAAAATCACTCAGTTCTAACTGGAAAATCAAAATAGAAACTTCAGTTGACTGGTTCTTTCCATTTCGTATTTGTATAGGAGTGAATTTTCACCCCATGTGTAAATTCCCTTTTTTGCCTCTTTCCACTTTAGAAAACCAAGTTTTAAGGCTTAATTTCACCTAAGCCCGCTGCTTTCATCCCACTTGGCACATGTTTTGAGCGTCGGTGGAGGCATTTTTTTCAGGGATGCCTGTGTAGTACGCAAACATCCATGCGGCGTGCTTACGTCCTTGGTAGATTCCTATGGTTGAACCTAAGAGGCGTGACACTTCTCATTGGGAGTCAAGTTGTAATTCCACCTTTGGTCAACCGACCCAAATATGGCCGTTTATTTCATTCCTCTCTTCAAATTCACTCCTTGAACAAGCATTCCAATCCTCTTAACATTCAATTGATCCATTACACACTTCAACCACTCATTCTCACACTCTTTTCAAGCTCTCAAGCAACATACTAGCACCTCATTGCAAAAAACACAACACTCCATCACTTTGGTAGGGAAAGTTGGGAACAAAAAACCATTGCAACAGAGGCTCAAGTACTCTCATTTTCTCCCCCAAGTAGCCTTGAGTTCTCTTGGTGGAGGTGGTAAGCTTCCATTTCTTTCCTTCTATCACTTGGTTGAGTTAGCACTTTACTGTTTTGTAGTTCTTTTGTGCTCTTCACTACATCATTTCTTTATCTTGTTTCCTTGGTTGTCCGTGGAGGTGGAAACACCTAAACGGGGGTCTAATTGAGGTAGGCCTTTATACAGCTACTCAAAATTTTCCTCTCTTTCTGTGTGTAGGTGTATGTGCTTTGTGAAGCTAGCTGGTGAATAGGCTCTTCTACGAAATCATCTTCATCACTCTAGCTTTGGTATATTTACTTTATCACCTTTGTTTATATTTCTCATATTTCATAGTGTTATTTTTCTCTCATAAAAGTTGCAGCTAGGCTGCTAGCTTGTTTTCTGACAAGTTTGCATTGTACTTTTGGTCCTCTGGCTGTATGAACGCTAGCACACTTGAGAGATGCCAGTGTGGCGTGCTATCGTCCCAGAACTATGCTCTCGACCTCTGATAGAGAGCTATTTGAGATATAGTGTTGAGCTCAAAAACCAACTCGCCTAGCCTCATTTCAAATCTCAAGATTGCAGAGTGGTTGTAGGACTCTATCATCCTCATCATTCTCATCCTCATACCCTAAACATCCCACTTAGTTGAGGTAAGTTAGGGCAGCCTTCCACATCTTGGCCCTCTGTGACCTAGAGCCTTGCACGTGGAGGTCCACCTACCTTACATTTTGGTTAACCTGATGTGAACCAACATCTATTCATCTGTTTGTGTTGAGGCTTCTCTCATGTACCTCATTACTGTTGTGTTTCTGAGTGTTGTGAAGGTTTATGAGAATCACAACCCAATCCACAACTTCTGGGTATATCGTTAGAAATTTCTTATGACACCTCTCGATGGAAAGGATGAAGGTCTCTATTGGGTTATCTTCAGGCATTTTCTCCAACCCCACCATTAGTGTAGCCGCGCAGGAGCAGTTGCCGAGGGAAAAGATGGGATTTGTTGACAAGACCGATCACGTTCCCACTCCCCCTGCATCTCCTACACCATCATCGGTGGACGAGCATGAGGCCGTTCAGATCCCTATAGAATATATCTCCGCCCTTGCTAGAGGACTGGGCGACTTATAAAACCACTTGGAAAGAAATCCGAAGATGGCTAGAGCCTCTCGGGTTATTAGCGAGTTAAAACATATGATGGGTAAAGATTGAATAGGCATAAAGCTTTTGAGTAGCCTCCTTAGTCTCGTTGAAGCATGCACTCCTTCAAGCAACCCTAGTTTTGCACAAGGATTCACTTTCAAAGAACATGAAGGAAAGTTAGGATTATCGATGCCTCCCACTTTCATTTACATGGCCGATGCGATCCCTTCTATTAGTATCCCTCCTGTTTCTAAACAACCCGAAACTATCAAAGTGAATAGGGTCCCCTTGGGATTTAGCTTCACCCCTCCTGTTACCTCTAGTGGTGGAGGTTTTAGCAGGTTGAGTGGTGGGGGCTTTGGTAGTGGTGGTGGATTTGGTAGCGGAGGCGGTGCCGGTGGAGGTGGCTTCAGTGGAGGTCATGGTGGTGGTTCCGGTGGAGGCCCTACTGGCAGTGGTGGCTCTGGTAGTGGTTCTGGTGGAAGTCATACTGGTGGCGGTTCTGGAGGTGGTCTTGGCGATGATTCTGGGGGAGGTTCCTTTGGCTGTCTATCTTCTAATGACCATATTCTAAACACTCTTCTTTAGAATATGGGTAAGATGTAGAGCCAGTTAGTGAGTCTTTCCCAAGCCTCTGCCCAGCCTATCTTCCAGCCCTTCTTCTGACATAGCCCATTGTTGGTTGCGATCTTAAACACTCCTTTCCCCCAAGGAATAGAGATACCTAAATTTGAAAAGTATGGCGGTAAAGGGGATCCAAAGACACATGTGTCTACCTTTAATGCTCTATGCACAAACTTTTTCCATCACGATGCATTGATGGCCAAACTGTTTCCCCGATCTCTCAAGGACACAACGCTCAAGTGGTACTGTTCCTTGCCTGATAATTCCATTTTATCATTCGACTAACTTGTTAATCAATTCCTTAGACAGTTTCAAGCAAACATCAGGCCGAAGATGACCTTTTCAGATCTTGTCCGATGCAAACAAGGAGATAGCAAAAAAATCATTGATTTCATAGCGTGCTACCAAGCGCTCCTCTCACAAATCTTGTATCAGCTGCCCGATTCTGATGTGCAGAAGGTATTCATAGGGAACTTACAAAGGCCTTGTCAAGAAAAGTTTGCACTCATGAAATACCCTTCTTTTGTGCACTTGTGTGTAGCCTTATGAGAGTACCAATAGACGGTTGTTTAGTTCGGGGTTCCTCCTTGCGCTCCCGTTCTAAGGGAAAATCCATCGTATCAATCTCTGGGAAAGATAAGGCCGTTACGAATGTAGTCACAACTACTGATAATAACAGCCTCAAGAATAACTAAAAATTCACAAAGTTATCAAAATATTATTCTTCTATTTTGCAGAAGCTATTAAAGGATAAGATTATAACTTTTCCAAATCTTAAGCCTGTTAAGGAGCCTTACCCTAATTGGTATGATGGAAGCGCTTACTGTCAGTACCATTGAGTTAATGGACATGATACCAAACACTACATGTACTTGTGTCATGAGATACAGGACCGCATCGTGGATGATACCATTTGTCTCGATGGGAATAAACAAAATGCTAACAAATCAGTGGTGAAAGCTAATAGTGAATTGCAGATATACACGGACCCATTTCTGTCGCACTCTTCTAACATGATTATAGATCCCACTGATTCTATTACTCAGCCCAAGGCCTATGTTAACATGGTCACGGTGACTTATACTGCTCCACCTGCACTCGGTTCATCAGATATTATATTCACATCACAAGATTTTCCCTTAAATAATAAACCCTCACCTCTCTACATTCCCGCTCATGTCAATGGTAACATTATGACAGGAGTCTTCGTAGACCCTATGAGCCATGTGAATGTTATCATAGAAGAAACATTAGTGCTAAATTCGTTACAAAAGGTGGAAAATGAAGAAACAAATTCTACCATTTGTATGGATGATGGTATGAGTCTTAAACCTTACAACTCGATAACCTTGTTTGTCCTGGTTGGACCTAGGGATGTTGACATGGTTTTCAATGTTATCCTGGAGTCAAACTTGTTCAGGGTGAAGCTAGGCATCCCTTGGATAGCTTTCATGAATGGGATCACCTCTGTTATTCATAAGTGTTTAAAGTTTTCCAATGAAGGTGTCGTGCATGTAGTGCATGACACTGGATATTAGCCTCTGCTGTCCCATGGTGGATATCAGCTGGATCACTTTTGGCCCTCCTTGGTTGGTTCACTTCCTCTGAGAATAGAACTACTTTACAAGAATTATGTAAAGTATAAGACTGGGGGCAAGGGACAACCAAAACTGACCCTTCCTATGATGCAGAAGTCAGTCACCTCCTCCACCTGAGAGGAGAAGGAGAAGGCCATACCGATCGCTCCCCCTTCTCCAAAGAAAGAGGAGAAGCCTATGCCGGCTCCCTCTCCTTCCCATAAAGGCAAAGAGAAGGTGAATTTTCCTTGGACTACCTCATCCTCTCCCCTTTCCTGGGAAGAGTACTAGATGAGTAGGCCTGGTGGCTATCCGCTAAGTCCGATGATTCCTCCTTGGCATAGGCCCAAGCTTAGGATCATGAATCTCCCTAATGAATACCCCATACCATGGTATTATTTATATGGTAGAAAGAAAGGTTCTTGAAGGGAATTCGATCTATGGCCTCCTACTGGTCCTGCTCCCAAGGCAGTGAGCGGGAAGAGGCCCACTGTTGAGGCTCTTGAGTTGAATCCTCTTGCTGCTTCTCAACCTATTCCTCCTACTCCCATTAAGGAACCCATTCCTCTACTGGAAACGACTGTAGTGGAAATTCATATGGTTGAGCAGGAGCCTTCTGCTCCTTTGCAGCCTCCATCCTCCAACTCCAAGAGTCAAAAAAACTACCTTGCGCATGAGTGCAAGCATTGGAAAAAGACCCTTTTAGCTGAACAGGCCGCCTCACAAAGGAAGGAGGAAGAGACAACTGCCCTTGCTTCAAGGCCTCCTGCAGTGTCGCCCTCTTCCCTTCCTTCTGATTCTCTCCAGTCTAGTTCTACATTGCTTCCGACCTTCATTGTGAGTGCAAATGCACCTAACCCCAAGGGGGTATAGGTGTTAATCGCTCCTTCTATGGAGCTGCCTTTGCTGATGTCCGTTCTGGATATCCAACCTTTCCCAAAGCCCATGGATATGGTTAATACCTTAGTTGTATCCATTGTGGTTCTTTCCTCCTCTTCCTCTACACCTCTAGCCTCGTCTGTGGGGAGTTCATCTCCTCTGACGAAGAAAGAGGTAGAGAGTGGTCCTAGCAACAAAGGACGTAAGAGGAGCCCACCTTCTCTGCAAGGTGGTCCTGTGCTGACTTGTTTTGTCCTAGTGATGGAACCAGTCTCGACTTCCCCCGAGTTTTTCACCGCTCCCAAGTCACTCAGGAAGCCTAGCGATGAATCTCAGGCTCAACCTGCCTTGTCTACTAAAGTTAGACACGACGCTCCTATCGGGTGTATGTTTAACTCTATGGATGAAGTTTCGGCCTTGTCAACGATCTTCGTGAAATCACTGACCTCGACTCCACAAGAGCTTAATGGAGAGGATCTTGAGGTGCCCTCTTCCTTGGCCCTTATTGTGGGAGGGCCGAATGCTCCTCCTCTTAACATCCCACCACTGCAAGTTTATCCTCCTTCCCCCTACGATGATCTAGAGTGGGAAGCAAATGAACTCTTGGCTGATCAATGTTAGGAGGAGGCCTCTTCTTGATCTTGTGTGTGTGTATGTGTGTGTTTTGTGATGTGTTACCCCGTACTCATGCTATGTGTGCCTAGATGACCCTCGTCACCCCTATTGGTGCTTGGATACATGCATGGTTTTTGTGTCATAAACCTTCTTCTATTTATATCATTAGTCTTCCATGTTTGTGCTTGATTTTTGCTAAATTGTGGACAATGCAAAGTGTTGGGGGCATTTAGGCTTCCCTTCCATGTTGACCCAATTTTTTATTTTTACTTTGTTTTCCGTGCATTCTTCCTAATCTGGTTGGGGATTGATGATATTTTTCCTTGCATTGCAGTTACCTATTATATGAGCTCGAACAGATCTGACCCCGCTAAACTAGATCCCCTTGTGCCCTTTGTTTGTATTTTATCCCTTTTGCTTTTTCTTTATATTTCTCTTTTCTTTGCTTGAGTTGTACCTCTCATGTGCGACAACTTTCTTTCTTCAACATTTCATTTTTCAAAAAATGCATTCGTGACCAACGAATCTTTTCTCAAAAATTCTCGCAAACCTTTCTTCAGAATCGTATTCTCAACTTGGAACCCTAACAAAACGTATTTCCTTCATCAGGGGTTCGCAAGGAAAGGACTTGAAAAACCTTCCTTCGAAGAGGGAACAACAATAACCTTCACCTTGTGTGGGGGCATATTCTTTCTTTGAAATTCCTTGATGAAGTGAACATCTTTCAAAAGGATCCCTTGATGAAGGATCAATTTGAGAAAAAAAACTTCTACTTCTGAACTGTGCGTCCCTTGAGTGAACCCTCTCTTCAGGATGTGTTCCCAAGGGAACCCTTCGAAAGTTTTCAAAACTGTGGATGGTTTGCACAATTTTCTGGTTACTTTCCTATGTGGCCTTTTCCTGACTCTGTGGAGTCCACTCTCTCAGGTTTCCTCCATGAGAGAGATCTTGGGGGATACCTCCCTACAAAACTAAGAGCCTATAGGGTGCTTCCTTTGAGCTTCCTCCATGCGAGGGATATTGGGGGTGGCTTCCCTGTAGGAATGAGATCCTATAGGGCTCTTTCTCGAGTTTCCTCCATGTGAGAGATCTTGGGGGTTACCTTCCCTACATGACTGAGAGCTTGTAGGGCGCTTCCTTGGGTATTCTTCATGCTTGAGTCCCTGGAGAGTATCTTCCCTATAGGACTGAGAGCTTTTAGGGTGCTTCCTTTGGGTCTCCTCCATGCTAGAGTTTTTGGGGGACACCTTCCTTCTAGGACTGAGAGCCTGTAAGGCGCTTGCTTCACGGGGTATCCTCCATGCTAGAGTTTTTGGGGGAGACATTCCTTACATGACCGAGAACTTGTAAGGCGCTTTATTTTTTCAACTTCATAGTTCTGAGTAGCTATGGAGTCCTTCACTTGTCCTGCACCTTCAGGTATGCCAGATCATGATCTTCTTCCTCGACGGTTCATGTATACATCTCTAACCTTACTCCCTCCTTGATCTAATTTATTGAGCACTCATCAATATTCATGCTTGCTCAAGTGGGCGTAAAATGTATAGGAGTGAATTTGCACCCCATGTGTAAATTCCCCTTTTTGCCTCTTTCCACTTTAGAAAACCAAGTTCAAAGGCTTAATTCCACCTATGCCCACTGCTTGCATCCCACTTGGCACCTATTTTGAGTGTCAGTGGAGGCATTTCTGTTAGGGATTCCCACACGAATCACATACACCTGCGCGGTGCGCTTACCTCCCTAGAAGATTCCCACGGATGAACCTGTAGAGGCGTTACACTTCTCATTGGGAGTCAAGTTGTAACGCCCCCTTCAGCCGACCGATTGGAATATGGTTGTTTCTTTCATTGCTCTCTTCAAATTCACTCCTTGAACAAGCATTCCAATCCTCTTAGCATTTAGTTGATCCATTACACACTTCAAGCACTCATTCTCTCACTCTTTTCAAGCTCTCAAGCAGCATACTAGCACCTCATTGCAACAAACACAACACTCCATCACTTTAGTAGAGCAAGTTGGGAATGAAACACCATTGTAGTAGAGGCTCGAGTACTCTCATTTTCTCCCCCAAGCAACCTTGAGTGCTCTTGGTGGAGGTGGTAAGCTTCCCTTTCTTTCCTTCTATCACTTAGTTGAGTTAGCACTTTACTGTTTTGTAGTGCTTTTGTGCTCTTCACTACGTCATTTCTTTATCTTGTTTCCTTGGCTATCCGTGGAGGTGGAAAAACCTAAATTGGGGTCTAATTGAGGTAGGCCCCTATACAACCACCCAACATTTTCCTCTCTTTTTTTGTGTAGGTGCATGTACTTTGCAAAGCTAGCTGGCGAATAGGCTCTTATACGAAATCATTTTCGTCACCCTAGCTTTGGTATATTTACTTTATCACCTTTTTTTATATTTCTCGTATTTCATAGTGTTATTTTGCTCTCTTAGAAGTTGCTAGCTAGGCTGCTAGCTTGTTTTCTTACAAGTTTGCATTGTAATTTTGGTCCTCTAGTTGTACAAACGCTAGCACACCTCAGAGACGCCAGCGCACTACACTGTCATCCCGAAACTGCACTCTTGACCTCTGACAGAGAGCTATCCAAGATACAGTGTTGAGCTTGAAAACTAGCTCACCTAGCCTCATTTCAAATCTAGGGATTGCAGAGTGGTTGTAGGACTCTATCATCCTCATCATTCTCATCCTCATACCCTAAACATCCCACTTAGCTAAGGTAAGTTAGGGCAACCTTCTGCATCTTGGCCCTCTGTGACTTAGGGCCTTGCACGTGGAGGTCCCCCTACCTTACAGTATCATGGGGAATCAAGTAAAAAAGGAAAAAAAGCTGAAATTTCCTTAATGAGTGATCCACACTTGCTTAATTTACTGCATTTTAATTGATCCAGGCATAAAAATCTTAAAATAAATTGAAAAATACCCAAGATATGGGTAGGCCAAATACTATGGAAAAAGGAAAACCCTAGAACAAAAATAGCCTGCGGCCTTTCACTTCATTTCATTTGCATTCTAATTTTTTCCGAGTCTTCAACTTTTCCTTGTGCTGCCATGGAGGGCTTACTCGAGCTTTCATGGAAGAATCAAGAGTTTTGGAGGCTAGTTTTATGGGAAAACAACAAGACGAGCTTGGGTAAGCTCTCTGTCTGCATAAAATATGTCTTTCTTTCAATATTTGTAGGAGACCAATTTGTTCATGAGCTATATTATGCATAAATGATGAATATAATTTGGTTTCTTTGTGCTTCTCTGATGCTCAATGCTTCTCCATGAGAAAAACTATAAAAATTTCTGATTTCTCTGTATTTTTTCATTCAAAAATGAAATTATTTTTTCTTTTCTCTATTTCATGAGCATCCTTCATGGTTTTTAAATTACACTTAGCCGCGACTTCCATTTTGGCTATGGCTCTTGGATATTTATTTTTTGAAAACCCTTTGAGCCTCTACTCGGCTTTACTCTAGATTTTCCCATTTTCTAGCAGTGTTTTAAATCCTGGCAACACAGTCCATGACTAAAAATAATGAAATCTAAGTATTATTTCTTCTATATTCTTCTTTATTGTGCAAATACAATATAGAGTTTTGAAAGCTCGTGACCTCTATTATAGATGTAGGATTTAAATTTGAAATGCAGGCTGTGGCTTCTCCATTTCTTTGTCTTGGCCGAGGGTTTTATCATTCTACATATATTTTCTTTTGCTATCACCAACATGTATATTGGGGTTTCATTTGATAGAGAGGAAACCCTTGCATTCATTATTCTGGCCCACCACATATGCATTTACTCTTCTAGGTGTTTACTCTTTCACAAAACCTTCACTCTGCTCTCAGGAAAATGAGAAAAGGATAAACCCTCACTGTAACACATTTTTTCTCTTACCATGGCTTTTAATGCATAAAAAATGCACACACACTATCCACTTATTATATATTTTATAGCAGAGTCTCCCACTTAAGTTCACTATCATCCTTCAAACACTTTGTAAGATCTTACACATAGATACATCACATATGAAACAATGAACACAGTGTGAATAATTCATTCACTGTTATGGGTGTTTATGCTCCAGTATGTTTACATTTGAAGAGCAATTTATGCACCTATCTTCATTTTCATGGCACCTCTTTACTTTGATTTCAAAAGACTCACTGCTCTTTATGTTGTTTGATCTTCTGCATTTTCAAGATGACCATATTTCTTGGTCATATATGTTGTCTCTCCATGTACCTTTTCTTCATGCTCCTTATGTTGTTTTAATGGCTGTCCCATTATGGATTTGGTATTCTTCTGCATAAACTAAACCCCTCATCCCATGCATGGTGACTGAACCATAGCAATAAGCACTATCCCAAATCACAATGATTTATGACTGCTCCTCTAAAGTATGCATTTCATATGATGGAAACAATAGGAATGATGTTTTGACAACAAATGAATAACATAAACTAATGATACAAAACCAGGGATGACATGAAAAATTGTAGATACACAAAGTTCCTTAGTGAGAATTGATGCACTTTTACTCTGTTTTGATATTATTTAAGCATTTTAAATGAACTCATTACTCACCTGTGATTCCCATTTCAAAGTAAAAGGGCTAACCTAATTGCACCTTTGACTTGGCTATCATGAATGGACAATGTGCTTAGTTACCTTATAAATTGATTTAAAAAAAAATGCTTTTATTTGAAAAGTTGAATGTCTCTTATCTCATTCCCCTCTTAAGACTTAGGGGAAACATGTTGGGGTCAACCCTTGTGGGAGCCCATTTTGCTCCACATGCTATGATGTTAAATGAAAATAATCCAACAATGAAAATTTCACCTATACCTGCACATTGAACAAACATGTTAGATAAAAAAATAGTGAAGCTCAATGGTCCTGAGATGTTTGATTTTCAGGCTCTCTTGATACATGTGACAATTGATAATTGATTTAATGCATCCTGAATGAAGGTTATATTTTTTTTGGTAGGATATATGATCAGAGTTTATATCTAAAGCTCTAACCAAAACTTTCCATCATGATGCAGGAAAATATGAAGATAGGAATGAGGAGGAGCTAAAGACAATGAAGGTCAACACATGATTCTACCATAAGAAATGATGGACATATTCTCTTTCCATGTGTTTTCCTTTATTTCATATCTTTAGATATATAGCTTTCCTTTATATTGCATTAGTTTAGCTACTCCCACGACTTGTGTGTGACATTCAAATATTTTTTTCTTAATGTATGAAATAGAAAATTTATGCAAACTTTTGTACATTTCCTTTGCAAAGTGAATTAAAGAAAACAATATCATGCAATCTGTATAATTTCTTTCTATTGTAAAACCTTGCATAATAAAACTAAATCTCTTTTGAAAGAAACCTTTTTTGCAATGGTTAAGAATAACATAAATATGTTAATCCCCCTTCACTTTTAAAAGAAAATAACTAACTCAACTCTACCCAATTGAGCTGTAAGTGAAAAAATGGGTAACATTTCTAGTGATTTCTGTTGAATGCTTTCCTACTAAGAATACTAGACCAATAAACTAAACTGATCCATTGGGAATGGAGTCAAATTCTGCTCCCTAAACCCAAAAAACCATTGTAACTTAGCTGTGAATATCAAACAATTGTAAAATCAAACAAAAGCAAACTACCAAGGCCCTAGAGGCTAGCAAACTGTGCAACAAAACTTAGAGAAAAGAAAACAGAACTGAAAGAAATGTGAAAAACACTTATTAGTAAAAAATATCTAAGCTAACCTACTAAATGAGGAAAGGACTTCCTAAACAAAACCATTAATTGGTTCAAGAAAGTAGCTGCCCCTTCTTTGCAACCTACATCGCTCCATATGCTTATGAGTCAACCAAAAGAGATGGAGAAAGATCAAATATGCAACAAATTGTTGTAACACCTTTTCAAGAAGGAAAATGTAGTCACTTACCCACCTATCTTGATTGGGGAACCAATGGTGATCAAGTGAACAAATGTAATGGTTGTGCTTAACTTGATACCTTCTTTGATGTTCTAGACTAGTGTTGCCATGGGGCTGGTCTTTCTTGTTGGCTTCCAACCTAGCTAGATTCCTAATAGGACATCCCCTTGAAAGCTTTGGACTAGAAACAAGACAATTTGAGTGATTAGAAATAATAGCATCATCTTCACCTTGCATGATAACTTCCCATGTTGATTCCTTCTCCATGGTCAATGGACCATCCTCTTCCAATAGGGTAGCTAATAACTCATCAAAGCTATCAGCTCTTAAAAGGATCTTAGGAACAATTGGTCCAAGCTCAAAATACTCATTATTACCCAAGGAGGTACACTCTGAATCAGGATTTTCTTCTTCAATGAAGGAATGCAAATGTTCAAACAACGAGATAGCCTCTCCCAACAAACTTTCAATTGACACATTAGCCTCAAGCTCCTCTATACAACAGAAAGGAAGCTCCTCCAACCAACTAAGATCATGCAAATCAACTTCATGAGAGGTTTCTTGACTGAAGGGAAAGGACTCCCCCCTATCAAGACCAAATTCTTCCTCTTGATCCATGTTTAATTTTTCTAATTTGGTGGCACAAGAAGGGCTGAAAATAGTTATCGTTTCACCTTGCTGATTATGTTGCTCCATAACTAGGGGCTCATATGGGAATATAGTCACTTCCACCTTTTTCTCTTGCTTCTCAAGATAATCCTCCTCCAAAGATGCAGGCATAACATCTAATCATGGGCATAAAAGTTCATTTTCAACTTGAAACAAATTCTCCTCAAGCTCTTGATCATTCAAATCATGGATGCTTTCATATATATCATGGTAGCACTCATAAATCTTTTTAGACTCCACAAAAGGCTCATCTTTGCACTCCTATTGCTGATCTAAAACTACTATTGATGAGATAAAAACCACATCTTCTTCATCATTTTCAATAAAAGAAGGTAACTTGCCAAACCACACCGTGGAATTATCCTCTTGATCAGCCTCCTTTGCCTTTTCATTCTACTATCCTGATTGATCTTTTGAGATAAACACTAAAACATTTTCATCATCTTTAACAAAACAAGGAAGCTCATTAGTCAAAACAATGAAAGATTCACTTGGAGAAGTCTTTTCTTGTTCAATCTTTTGTTTCTCTAAACGGTAAACTTCCAAAGCTAAACGTAATGGATTTACATTTCTAAGCTTTTCCATGAGGAGTAAGGTATCCCGATCAATGGGTTCATCCTTGGATTCATCAGGTGGGGAAACTTGGGGAGCTTCTTGGATTTCTTGAAAGAAAAAAAGTTGTTCAAGGGTCTGCTCTGTAACTATACTAGGATGTACCTGATTACTTCCCTCATTTTGCAAAGGATGAAGGCTTGTGAAACTTGGAATTTCAAGCTTAAGAGGATGGCTTGAGGAATTAAGAACTTTATCCTTTCTAAAACTTGGAATCTCAACTTTAGGAGGGTTAAGAGGCTCACATTATCTGAAACTCAGAAATTTAGACTTATGAACCTCTTCTTGAACATGCTGATCAGGAACTGTAGGAGCTATTTGGACTTCATTCCTTTCAGTTTGGGCAAGCGAAAGTTTCGTTTGTGCAGCTATCTCCCTTTCAATAGTCTCTTAAAATTGTCTCCTTTGTGTCTCAAACTCTTGGTCATAACAAAAGGCCTCATAAGGTTGTTTCTCCTACTATTGGAAATAGGCTTGGTGAGCAAGCTCCTCCTACTACATGTTAAACTCTCGTTCTCTATTGATCTCTTCTATCTTCTTTGTGAAGTCAAGCAATACACCCTTTATGCATGCAATCTCCTCCTTTTCACTTTCTTGGAGTTGATTGGTAAAGGTATGCTACTGGTTTTGAAGGAAATAGGCTTCATCAACCAACTCCTACTGTTGCAAATTAAACTATTGATCTATCTGATATCTTTGATTTTCTATTTCACTCATTTTTCTTTCAAAGTTCATCCTTATATCTATTAAGCTCATGTCTTCAATATTTTGGGGCTAATTTTGAGCATATGTAGGTTGATATGGAGATTGAGCAGGGTGGGTGTGTGGTAATCATATTGAGCATGCTAGTTTTCTTGAAAAGCCATGGAATTAAAACCAACAACATGATTGACCTGATATGGATAATTATGACGTGGATAAGCAAAATTTTCATGATATGATGGATGATAAGACATATTTCCATGAAACATAGGTACATTCATTCATTCAAAAGCTAGAAAACAAGGAATAATTAGATTTTATTTGAAATAAACCAACACTTAGTCAAACTGAAACTAGTAGAAATCCCTTTTAGAGTCTGGATGTGTTAGTTCCTTTCCTCCAAAGAAAAGATCACTAACATACACATCAAATATCAGTGATAAATGATCAAATATTGGACTGTAAGATTCCAATCTACCCCACCGGGCGTGCCAAAAAATATTATCAACGAGGATTGTACCTGTGAGATGGGGCTAGAAATAAAATAAAATAGATAAAGTGACATCCAACACCTCTAAACTATTAACCCACATCCAAACAAGAGAAAACAAAGTAAGCATAAGGAAAATAAAACATTAAATTGAAATACTCCCCATGCTTGAACTTGAATCACTTCTCTTGCTCTCCTATTTCTCCTTTTGCAAATATGCCCTCAGATTTGTAGTGTAACTTGTGCAAATACCTGCAAATGATAAGTAGAAAGTTGGAGAAGAATAGCTGTTAAGCTGAAAATGGAGAAGGAAGGTTGCTTTTATAGACAACCATTCGAATGGACGGTTGAGATTAATCATCTAGAAAGATTCCAAGATCAATGGATGGGAATGCATGAGAGGGATGTTACGAAATGGATGGTTGAGATTAAGTCTCATAAAAGATGCCAAGATCAATGGTCCAGAATTGATGCACCAAAGATATGCCATGCATGGAAAATCTATGACGTTGACGACTATGACGCCTGACAGCTATGACATACATGCAAGACATGCAGGCTATGACAGAAATGAATGTTATGATAGGGAATCTTTGGACCAAGTGGTGCATAAATAATTTATTTTAAATAATTTATTCAAAAATGGAGGAAATGGACAAGTGGAAAATAAATAATTTATTCAAATTATTTATTTGAAAATAGAGGAAATGGACAAGTGGAAAATAAATAATTTATTCAAATTATTTATTTGGAGAAAATGAAAAGAGGAGCATTTAATTAAATTTATTAATTTAATTAAATGGATAGATGGAAATTAGACCTTAAATAATTAATCTAGATTAACTATTTAATAAGGAGAGGTGGAATGGGATAGTTAAATGATTTTAATAATTGTTTAACTATAGATGAAAGGTGACAAAATAATTAAATAAATAATAATTTATTTAACTATTGAAGAAGAGGGAGAAATTAGTGACGCAATTAGTTTATTTAATCGATCAGGATAGAATAAAGCAACATGAATTAATTAAATAATTAAAATTATTTAATTAATAGATGAAAATGGACCGGATAACATAATTAAGTATTTTAATTATGCTAGGACGAAAGTGGCGAGAAATAGAGCTTGTAGGCCTAGGTCAATTTTTAGTGTCTACATTTTGCCCCTCTTTGTCATAATGCAGCCTGTTGCATTGTGACAAAGACAAATAAGTCAAAAATATGTCTTGGTGCAAAATAAGATGAGGAAGAATGACGAGGAGGGTTATGGTATGTCCCCTCGAGAGGATAGACGGGTTCCAAGAACACGGGTGTGCTCTTGAAATTGATGAGAAGACTAGAATATGAAGAGACAAACCAATGTTAGTACAAAAGATATGGATGATGATATGGATGCAATGTCTATATGAGATGTGTGAGAGAAGATGAAAAAAATAGAAGGAGATGCATGTTAGTAAGATGGAAAAGATCCTTCAACACATTGCCATAGGACTACTAATTGTTGCTCTTAATCATCATTGGGCAGATTATCGTGATGGCCAACAAACACCATGATATGACATAAATCAAGGTGTGCAAGGTCATACCATCACTTGACTTAAACAATCACAAACAAGGATGATCATGACCCATACAAAAAGGCACATTTTCCCCAATCTTTTTGTCATAACCAACCGCAAGCAGAATAAGACAAGAAGGAAAAATCATGAAGCATCGTTGCTTCTCTAAATCCTATTTCCAGGACATCCTCGAGAAACTAGCAACATGATTGCCAAAAAGGACAAAATAAAGCCAAAACCATCATCATGATACTTTACTGCTTTTCTAAATCCCGAAGTTAGGACATCACCGAGAAACTAGTAACATGAGTGTCAAAAGACAAAACAAATGTCATGATACGTTGCTACTTCTCTAAATCCTGTTGTCGGGATCTCGCTGAAAAACTAGTAACATGATGAAAAATCAATAGACAAGTGCCAAGTGTTTGCCAAGTGTTTTTGGATGCCAAGTGTTTTAATGTCGAGATGTCTAGTTTGATGTCGATATGCCAAGGTGTCAAGGTTTTGACGATGCTAAGATGACGAGTGTCGAAGATTGCCAAATTCAGGAAGGACACATCCTGAATAATGTTGATGTCAAGAGGAGAAACCCCCAAAAGTCGAGAGGATCCCTCAAAATGCTAGGTGACAGTGACGATGCCTAGGAAGGACACATCCTAAGGCATAAATGATAGGGGTTGTTCTTTAGAAGGACACATCCGAAAGAACATTGATGTCAAGAGGAGGGATTCTTAAATGTCAAGAGGATTGCTCAAAATGTCGGATGACGATGACAATGCCTAGGAAGGACACATCCTAGGGCATGATTAAATGACAGACTACCCTTCAGAAGGAAACATCTGAAGAGTAAGCAAGATTTGACTAGCTTGACTAAGTTTGACTGAGATTGACTGATTTTGATATGCCAAGATGATTGTCATGTTTCGTTGACAGATTGTCGAAGTTCACTTGGGTAGATTATTCGTTCAAATTTAAAGACTATTTCATGTGTGTGCAAATTTTTTGCAATGAACCCTAATGGACTGACCTAGTGCGGCGGGGGCTCGAAGATGAGCCTTGCCTACATAGGAAGTGCACAGAGACAACGTAGTTCAACAATGACAAAGACTAATCAAGACTTGAATTGATGTGACTATGCTAACTGACATGACTCTGTTTTGGAAGTTTTGTGTTTTCTTTAGGATGTTTTTTGATTTTGAGGTCTTTTTTCAAGACATTTTTTTGATTTTTAGGTCTTTTTTAGGACATTTTCTGATGTTTAGGTCTTTTTTTAGGACATTTTCTGATGTTTAGGTTTTTTTGAATGATTTAAGAAGATAACGACAAATGCATGTGACTGATGCCTACACATGAGAATCCAAGGAAAAACATGATTGCGCCCCTAGTCAAGCTGAATACCAATTGACAGGTGATGACAACGTTGTTTGATGTGGGAAGGACACATCCCAAAACAATGTGAGGATGACGATAATATGACGAAAGTATCAAGGTCTACAGCCGGGCTAGGAACAAATTCAAGTAATGTTTTGGATAATGTGCTTGTATGGATGAAACTCATTGCATCTGTAATGAATTGGTTAGGACTAGAAGGGATGATGAAGTATCCTTAGACAATTGACAAGGGAAAACCAAGATAGGTGATAGACATGAAAGACTGATAGGTGGCCTCAGTAAAGGATGAGAGACATGAGACTAAGGGAATTTTCATATGATTTTCTAGGACTATGTCGTATAGGGATAATGATGGAAATGACAAAATAGTTTGTGACAAAAGGATTGACATGTCAAGAGTTTTCCCCAAAGCATGATTTATGTGTGCCAATTTTATGTCAAGACCAAGGTAGGTGGGAAAATGGATGGAAATGATATGGATGAAATAGATGGGTGTGAATGTTAAGAGGAAGGCATAGGAGATGAGACGACTTGCCCCCAAGTGTAATGGTCCACATAGACAATTTTTTTACACATGACGCTTGTTTGCCAGGTTTTCATCATGGTACTTATCCAGGCGCCTGTTTGCCAGGTTTTCACCATTGGATGAAATTTTTCTCTTTACTATTTTCTTGACTCTTTTTTTTTGGTGTCACCAAATGCCTGTTTGCCAGGTTTTCATCAGGGTGACAATTTTTTTATTTTTCAATTTTTTTATTTATTTATATTTTAGGATGACTTTGATGCCTTAACTGACCACTGATTGTTTTGGAGCTACTGATGGTGTCGATGTAGAGACTGGTGCCATGATATGCCAATAATGACCTTTCTAAAGTAGTTGCCTTGTTAGGATCGTAGCACTTTCATACAACTGATTGATGTCATCATGATCCTTTTTAATACTAGAGTTGGCCTTATCAAAATACGCACATCGCGATAGAGTGTCATGAGAGTCCTTATGATAAAGAGTTGCTGCCATGATGCGATGGATTTGTGACATGGAATTTTTGGACTTTAGGCGAGATGTAGGATTATGATGAATGATGGTAGACGTGGAAAGGTTGTTTGGACATTTGGATGAATCAATTTTTATTTTCCAAACTTGGTATGATGGATGACAGATTTTGGAGGGATGGACTTTGGAACCAACACCTTTAGATGTCTTGCTTGATGACCATTTTGAAGGAGGTGGACATTTATGATATGTGGGAGTCCTCTTATCTTGTGGCTCCACATTTTGATTAACTTTTTCTTTTGACATATTTTCTTTGCTTGATCCACTTTTCTTTGGGATCCATTTTAATTTCATTTGTCCACTTGTCTTTTTTTCTAATTCGATGGCCTTTGACATTTTATTTTTGACTTTGTAAGACTTTTGTTTTTGTTGGTTCCAAAAGGAAGGCTTAAGATGTTGAGAATGATGGTTTACGGTGTGGGTGGACGAGGTGTGGGCAACAATCTTATGACAAGGATTTCTCATGGACTCTATTTTGACGTTTGTATCTGACAAGGTTGCCCTAGTATCGAGGAGGTTCCACTGACATCGTTTGATTTACTAACTGAAGAATAGCCAAGACCTTGATGTCTGTAATTTTCCTGAAGTTGTATTGGTTCTTGAATGCCTTGCTCGTGTATGCCTAGTCATTTTCCTTGATAATGCATACTCTGACAAATTCTGTTTGCGATGGGGTATTTATTGTTTTGAAAGAAAGATACTAACCCATCATGATGTATGTGGACACTGTCACTTGGAATATTTTCATCTACAAGAAAGCCTGCTCTGACAAAGATAGATGACCCTAGCTGATAAAGTGTCTTAGCTTCATTTTCATGTTGGCCATATTTCTTACTGATATCTTTGGTCTGATCTTGTGACATGTCAGGTTTAGATGATTCTATTGGTGCTTCCATGTCGATGTTGAAGCCATCGTTATGGTCATTGTCATAGATTCTACCAGATTCAGCTATAGCTTGATCATTTGCAAATATGTCCATAGAAGACTCTTGTTTTGGAGTAAGATCATCTATGTGCCCCATGGAGGCAAGTGTCTCATTTTGGGAAGTGGATGTGCTTGGATTTTGAGTAGGATTAATCTCAGATGTTTGGTCATGAATGGCATAAAGGTCGATGAGTGGATCATTTTTGATTTCTTGGTCAATGGTAGTGTCTTGGTCAAAGATGGGGTTGTCATGGATTTGGACTTCTTGGTCAATGGTAGGTGTATTTTGGACATCATGATTGTCTTGAATGACTTCTTGAATGGATTTTAAGATAAGGTCATGGGATGGACTACCTTGTTCTTGACATGAGGGTGACATTATAAGGTCATGCTTTGGGCTTTCATTTTGACATGTATCCTCAAGTTTAGACAATGGGATTTGACTTTGGACAATGATAGAATTTTCATGACTAAAAGTGGCTTGTGAGGGGGTGACTTGAAAAGGATTAATGGATGAAGGACTAGGATAGGACATCGGGACTTGGACTAGAATAGTATGTGATGGCATAGGATATGACATAGAGACTTGGACTAGATTGGTTGGTGACAACATAGGATATGACATGGAGACTTGGACAAGATTGATAGGTGAAGGACTAACATATGATGTGGAGACTTGAAATGGACCAGTGGACAGTTGGTTTCCCTTGTCAAGGTTAGGATAAGGGTGATAAGTGGATGTTTGTTGTGAATTAATGGTAGGATTTATGTTAAGTAACTGTTGATGGTGAGGGTAGATGGATGGAGGTCCCAAAGTATTTATGTCAAAGCCCCATGGTAACTTAGCCCCTTGGTCCAAAAGCATGGATAGATACCTTTGAGGGTCACGTAAGACTAATTTTTCTACAAAGGAGGCTATATCAGGATTTTTCATTGCAGCTTTTAAGTCTTCTACATATGCTCGTCCATTTTGGTCTCTTTGTATGAATGGTTCAGAAGGATTTTGTGATGAAAATGGCATGTTCATGGAAGATTGCATGTTCATGTTGTGAAATGGGTCGAAAAAAGTCCAATGTTGGTTCATGTCATAAGTGTTATTATCAATGTTGGGATTGAAATCTTGTCCAAAGTTTTCCATTTGTTCTCTCTATCTTTAAAGCATAGTCTCAACCATAAAAGGGGATTGCTCAAATGAAGATGATGACAATGCAAGTATGACACTAGTCTATGTTTTTGTCCTTTTGTGTGATAAAGGATGACAATGCAATGAGATGATAATGTGTATTTAAGGAAATGTGTAATGTCAAAAAGTGAAAGTGACAATTATGACTAGGATGAGGAGGTGCAAAATAAGGACTAAGATGATTATGTTGACTAAAGAGGCAACTAATGCACAAACCTAGGTTCAAAATAACAACTAGGATGAAATAATGTTTTTGGATTTTCTTGAATAAAGGATGACAATGCAAGACTATGTTTTTGGATTTTTTTGACAATAAGGGATGCAATATGACAATGTTGTCTAAAGAAAATGACTAATGCCAAAGGAAAATGAAGACTAAGATGACAAGTTATGAAACTAATTTTTTTTATTTTTTTATTTTTGTATTTTTGGAGGATGTCAATGCAAGGTGATAATGACATTTTCCTAAGGAAAATGACCAATGCAAGGTGATAAATTTTTAAGAAAGGATGTCAAATGCCAAGGTGATAGTGAGGACTAATGTGAAAATGTTGGTTAAGGAAATGACCAATGCAAAGTCTAGATGCCAAATGAGGACGATGATGACAATATTTTGGATTTTAAAGATATGCAAGGTGAGGACTAAAATGATTTGAATATCTAAGGTATGCAAATGCAAAGGTCTAAAATGATATGGAAAAAGGTTTCCTAACCACCCTATGCTTGATCTATGTCTCAATTTTGGAATATCAAAGGACTTGTTTGAAGGACTAAATGACAAGGACAAATGACAAGTGAGTCTTCCTAACTAGACTTTTGAGTCGGAAGAATCTCACAAAAGGATAATGACTAAAGGAGATAATGATGTCTAAGTCCAATGATAACCTAATTTTGAAAGTCAAGATTTTGCAAAGTGAGGTAAGGTTGTCCTAATCCAAAATATGCAAAATGAGATGAGGACCTAAGTTTTTGGTTTATGACTGAAAATGCAAATGGTGAAGCCTAAGGATGAAGCTAAATATTTGCAAAGATGACCCTATGGTAAGATGCAAGCTAAAGTGTACAAGGAATGAGAGATTTGAGCAATTTCATAATTTGGTTTTGACAAAAGACTTCTAGGCTAAGACTGTTGTTTTGATGTTTTATTGAAAAGTCTAAGTTGGCTGAGGTTTTGTGTCCAAATTTGTGAATGTTGTGTATATTGTTTGAAAATCTAGAAAACACTTGACAAGCATGATGTTTTGGTGTACGCAAACACACATGAGACAAGCACAATCCTAATAGGCCAAGGGTTTGTATACTTGGTATAGCCCACCGATATACCTTGGATTGGTGCTGAACACCTCTCCTTCTCGAGAGCGGATAGCTTAGAAGTTTGGTGGCACTGGCTCCCCTCCACGACTCATTAACGTCATTCGGGCACACCAACTTCAGATTCTTGGATCATCACTTCCCAAGAACTGCTATCTCTACTCAAGGGAGTCAGTAGTGAGTATCTTCGGGCATGATACTATACCTTGCACTATACCAAGCAATGGCTGAAAATGGTTGGCCTCTAAAACAAAAGGTGTCTAGTTAGGGCATCCGTTCGAGTGGCCACACATGGGGCGAGAGATTAATCACCAATTAGGTGGCACTCCAGCCTGAAGAGGTTATGCTCAATAGGGTTTATGGGAGTACTACTCCGTCCGTGTGACACATCCACACTCGTGGTACTTGAACTTTCCTTAGGCACCCATTTTATATCCCGGCTGGAAGTGACTTGGCTTTAGCCTGTTACCGGTCGGGTCGTCCCTTAAGGCAGACCCATTTCTAGAAATAATAACCGTTTCTCTTACACCCAGGATTGCTCGAAAGTGCAAGGGGAGAGGATACTTCGATTATTAAGTCGTGAGGGTGACAAAAAATAAGGTGGGTCTGATTTTTTGATCACCTAGTTTTCACAAGGTGAGAGCATAATCACCTACCACCTTCAAGCACATGTTCATTTTAATGCACCAATGGAAGTGTTTTCTAAACTAGAAATCACAAACACATTGTTTGAGAAATGAGTCTTCGACTAACGGAGCTGCAAAACCACAAATTAGTAGTTTCATAAATGTCTTGGACCAACGAGAAAGCTGCAAAAAACTAAGTTAGAACAAGAGATTAAAAACCAAACTAAAAGTTAGTAAATAATTAAGCTAAAAAAAATAAAAAGACCAAACTAAACTAAGAAAAAGAAATCAAAGAAAATTAAAAACTAAGAGCTCAATTTTTTTGTTGCTTCAAAAGAAGCAATTTTTGGGAGCCCCATTCCAAAGCCACACGCTACAAACAAAAGATTAGTAAATCGAAAAAAAACTTGAATGAAAACAACAAACTAAAAATAGTGATAACTTTCTCAAAATTAAACAAAATTTTAAATAGTAGATATCTATGGAAAGTTAAGACATAGAGCTTCAAAACCCAGAAAACGTTTTGCAAAATCGCACAAGACAAAAACGCTATAAACAAAAGAAAATTTGGGTCTTAATAACTAAATCTTAAAAAGCTGCGATCACTAAAACAACCATAACTTTCTCAAATCTTAATGAAATTTCAAACCATTTAAAGTTTCAGAAAGCTGAGAATGAGACCTACAAAACCCAGAATTTTTTTTAAAATAGTTTATGCACCCATTTTTTTGTGCTCAAAGAAGGTGACGTGATTTGATATGAATTCTTGGTTGTAAACTGCAAAATAGCAAAAACAAACAAGAACACACAAATTTCTCTACTTCACGTCGGGTTCACCAATGTGAGATGGGGTTAGAAATCAAATAAAATAGATAAAGTGACAGCCAACACCTCTAAACTATTAACCCATATCCAAACAAGAGAAAACAAAGTAAGCATAAGGAAAATAAAACATTAAATTAAAATACTCCCCATGCTTGAACTTGAATCACTTCTCTTGCTCTCCTATTTCTCCTTTTGCAAATATGCCCTCAGATTTGTAGTGTAACTTGTGCAAATACCTGCAAATGATAAGTAGAAAGTTGGAGAAGAATAGTTGTTAAACTGAAAATGGAGAAGGAAGGTTGCTTTTATAGACAACCATTCGAATGGATGGTTGAGATTAATCTTCTAGAAAGATTCCAAGATCAATGGATGGGAATACATGAGAGGGATGTTACGAAATGGATGGTTGAGATTAAGTCTCAGAAAAAATGCCAAGATCAATGGTCCAGAATTGATGCACCAAAGATATGCCATGCATGGAAAATCTATGACGTTGACGGCTATGGCGCCTGACAGCTATGACAGACATGCAGACTATGACAGAAATGAATGTTATGACAGGGAATCTTTGGACCAAGTGGTGCATAAATAATTTATTTTAAATTGTTTATTCAAAAATAGAGGAAATGGACAAGTGGAAAATAAATAATTTATTCAAATAATTTATTTGAAAATAGAGGAAATGGACAAGTGGAAAATAAATAATTTATTCAAATTATTTATTTGGAGAAAATGAAAAGAGGAGCATTTAATTAAATTTATTAATTTAATTAAATGGAGAGATGAAAATTAGACCTTAAATAATTAATTTAGATTAACTATTTAATAAGGAGAGGTGGAATGGGATAGTTAAATGATTTTAATAATTGTTTAACTATAGATGAAAGGTGACAAAATAATTAAATAAATAATAATTTATTTAACTATTGAAGAAGAGGGAGAAATTAGTGACACAATTAGTTTATTTAATCGATCAGGATAGAATAAAGTGACATGAATTAATTAAATAATTAAAATTATTTAATTAATAGATGAAAATGGACCGGATAACATAATTAAGTATTTTAATTATGCTAGGACAAAAGTGGTGAGAAATAGAGCTTCTAGGCCTAGGTCAATTTTTAGTTTCTACAGTACCCTAGTTGAGCTAGACTCAACTATCCTATGTAACATGGAAACATTCTGAAGCTATGGGTGGCTTAGAAAGAGAATGAATCTCTAGAGAGGGCTAGTTCCCCTGGTAGATCACCTAAAAGTAATGATTTTTCTGAGAAAAGGGATAGAAGGATAATTGAAATGAAAAACTTGAAACTTAAAGGGTGATGCACCAGAAACTTATAAACTTATCCACTAATTCAACTCACAATAAGTTTGACAAAGACTTTTACTCTCACAATTTCATGTGAAACAATGCAATACATAAGTAATTTGTATGAAGGTTTGAAAACTAGAGGCTTGCATAAAGGAAAAATAGAATTTTTATCACAACTTCAACCCACTAACAACATTAAACACAACACACAACTTGCATTACATGAAAATTCTACACTCAAACCTGCAACAATGAGACATAGAAAATGATTCGAAGATTGAATCACAATTGAACATTAAATCATTAACTGCAAAATGAGACAAAACATGAAAAGGAGAACACTGTTGTCTTTATTGATCTGAAAGGAGTTGCATAATCATATTATGAAAATATAAGTTACAGAAGGCTTACAATACTCTCTATAATACTCAAGAGAGGAAGAAGCAATAACTGAGAAAAAACTAAGTTTTTTTCTTTTTTAATACCCAAAACCTTTCCAAGATCCAAGGAGCCAAAATTGTAGTTAACTGCAATCCAAAATAGTAACCAAAGTCCCAATTTTGAGAAAAGGGAAAAAACCACAAAATGAGGGCCAAGAACTGCTCCAAACTTTCCTTCCCAAGTGGATCGACCTAAAAGGACTCAAAAATCACTCAGTTCTGACTGGAAAATCAAAATAGAAACTTCAGTTGACTACTTCTTTCCATTTTGTATCATGGGGACTCAAGCAAAAAAGGCAAGTAAACTGAAATTTCCTTAATTAATGATTTGCACTTGCTTAATTTACTATATTTTAATTAATAATTAATAAAGCAATTTATAGAACATTGCTTTAGTAAAGTATTACAATGTTTTGCAATTTCAATTTTACAAAAATAAAGGAGGGAGTGGACTAAATTTTGACCCAAACTTGGCATCATTTTTGCAAAGACATAAAACTCTCTCACTTAGCATTTGATATTTGATTTTATCATGAAATCATAAGGCACCTAGATTTTACAAAATATGTAAAAGGGGCCTAATGCACACAAAGGAGGTATTAATCCAGACATACAAAGCTTAAAATAAAGTGAAAAATACCCAAGATATGGGCCCGCCAAATACTAGGGAAAAAAGAAAACCCTAGAACAAAAAGAGCCACTGGCCTTTCACTTCATTTCATTTGTATTTTGTTTTTTGTTGAGTCTTCAACTTTTCCTTGCACTGCCATGGAGGGTTTACTTGAGCTTTCACAGAAGAATTAGGAGTTTTGGAGATAGGTTTCATGGGAAAACAACAAGATGAGCTTGGGTAAGCTCTCTGTCTACATAAAATCTGTCTTTCTTTCAATATCTGTAGGAGAACGCTTTGTTCATGAGCTCCATTATGTAGAAATGATGAATGTACTTTGGTTTCTTTGCGCTTCTATGACGCTCAATGCTTCTCTGTGAGAGAAACTATAAATTTTTTTGCTATCTCTGTATTTTTTCATTCAAAAATGAAAATTCTTTTTTCTTTTCTTTGTTTCATGAGCATCCTTCATGGTTTTCAAATTACACATAGCCACGGCTTCCATTTCGGCTATGGATCTTGGATCTTTATTTTTTGAAAACCCTTCGAGCCTCTACTCGGCCATGGCTTTGCTCTAGATTTTCCCATTTTCCAGCAGTGTTTTAAAGCCTGACAACACATGCCATGGCTAAAAATAATGAAAGCTGAGTATTATTTCCTATATATTCTTCTTTATTGTGCAAATACAAGATAGGGTTTTGAAAGCCCATGACCTCTATTGTAGATGTGGGATTTAAATTTGAAATGTAGGCTATGGCTTCTCAATTTCTTTGTCTTGGCTGAGGGTTTTAACATTCTGCGTATATTTTCCTTTGCTATCACCAACATATATATTGGGGTTTCATTTGACAAAGAGGAAACCCTTGCATTCATTATTCTAGGACACCACATATGCATTTACTCTTCTGGGTGTTTACTCTTTCACAAAACCTTCACTCTGCTCTCAAGAAAATGAGAAAAGGATAAAAACTCACTATAACACCTATTTTCTCTTACCATGGCTTTTAATGCATAAAAAATGCACACACACTATCCACTTATTGTATATTTGCTAGCAGAGTCTCCCACTTAAGCTCACTAGCATCCTTCAAGCACTTTCTAAGATCATACACATAGATACATCACATATGAAATAATGAACACATTGTCAATAATTCATTCACTGTTCTAGGTGTTTATGCTCTAGTATGTTTACATTTGAAGAGAAAAATGCACCTATCTTCATTTTCATGGCACCTCTATACACTTCTTTCAAAAGACTCACTGCTCCTTATGTTGTTTGATCTTCTGCATTTTCAAGATGTCCATATTTCTTGGTCATATATGCTGTCTCTCCATGTACCTTTTCTTCATGCTCCTTGTTTTAATGGTTGTACCATTATGGATATGGTATTCTTCTGCATAAACTAAACCCCTCATCCCATGCATGGTGACTAAGCCATAGCAATAAGCACTGTCCCAAAGAACAATGATTTATGACTACTCCTCTAAAGTATACATTTCATATGATGAAAACAACATGAATGATGTTGTGACAACAAATGAATAACATAAAATAATGATGCAAAACCAGGGATGGCATGAAAACTTGTAGACACACAAATCTCCTTAGTGAGAATTGATACACTTTTACTCTGTTTTGCATATTACTTAAGCATTTTAAATGAACTCATTACTCACTTGTGATTCCCATTTCAAATTGAAAGGGGGTAACCTCATTGCACCTTTGACTTGGCTATCATGAATGGAAAATGTGCTCAGTTACCTTATAAATTGATTTTCAAACAAAATATTATTTTATTTGAAAAGTTGAATGTTTCTTGCTTATCTCATTCCCCTCTTAAGACTTAGGGGTAGCATGCTGGGATCAACCCTTGTGGGAGCCCATTTTACTCCACATGCTATGATGTTAAATGAAAATATTTCAGCAATGAAAATTTCACCTATACCTGCATAGTGAACAAACATGTTAGATAAAAAAATAGTGAAGCTCAATTCTCCTGTGATCAATTTTCAGGCTCTCTTGATACATGTGATAATTGATAACTAATTTAATGCATCTTGAATGAAGGTTATATTTCTGTTGGTAGGAAATATGATCGAAGTTTATATTCGGATCTCTAACCAAAACTTTCATGCAAGCACATATGAAGATCAGGAATGAGGAGGAGCTAAAGACAATGAAGGTCAACACAAGATTCTGCCATAGGCAATGATGGACATATTCTCTTTCCATGTGTTTTCCTTTATTTCATATCTTTAGATATATAGCTTTCCTTTATGTTGCATTAGTTCAGCTACTCCCATGGCTTGTGTGGGACATTGAAACATTTTTTCTAAATGTATGAAATAGAAAAATTTATGCAAACTTTTGTATAGTTCCTTTACAAAATGAATGAAAGACAACAATATCATGCAATCTATATAATTTCTTTCTATTGTAAAACCTTGCATAATAAAACTAAATCTCTTTTGAAAGCATCCTTTTTTGTAATGGATAAGAATAGTAGAAACTTGTTAATCCCCCTTCACTTTTAAAAGCAAATAACTAACTCAGCTCTACCCAATTGAGCTATAAGTGGAAAAATGGGTAACACAAAGGACACATCTGATGGTTAAAACCTCTCTGAGGTGCCCACAGATGAGGGATTCAATCTCACCCTTAGTGCAATGCATCTGGAGAAGTCAACAGTACTAGCATAAAAGGCCACACCAATCAATGTTGGTATCAAAGAAGCACCTAAGATCACTTTCTATGTCGAATCCTTATTGGACGAAGAACAGAAGAACCTGGTAGTATTCTTGAAAGAGCGCAAAGCTAACTTTGCATGGTCATACAAAAATATGCTAGGGCTCGATCCAGAAGTAGTTATGCATCATCTTGTAGTCTATCTTGAAGCCAAGGCAGTCAAGCAAAAATTAAGGAAGATGCACCCTCAGATAACACTCTTGGTCAAACTTGAGTTACAAAAACTTCTTGACGTTGGATTTATCTGACCGATAGATTATCTGTAGTGGGTTTCAAACTTGGTACCAGTCTCAAAACCCACTGGGGACATCAAAATATGCATTGATTTCAGAGACTTAAATAAAGCATGTCCGAAGGATGATTTCCCTCTTCCTAACATCGACCTTATTGTGGAATTAATGATAGGGCATGAAATGCTTCGCTTATGGATGGTTTTTTAGGCTACAATCAAATCATGATCACTAAGGAGGATCAACACAAAATTGGGTTCACTTGTCCATGGGGAACCTATTGCTGGAAAGTGATTCCATTTGGGCTAAAGAATGCAGGAGCAACCTATCAAAGGGAAATGACCCTTATCTTCCACGACATGATCCAAAAAACAATTGAATATCATGTGGATGGTATTTTGGAAAAATCAAAGTAAAGAAGCAAGCACATACAAATATTATGACCCACCTTTGATAGGCTGGAAGAATACAAAGTAAGGCTAAATCCAAAAAAGTGTGTCTTTGGGCTCACATCAGGAAAAATCCTTGGCTATATCATCTCGCAAAGAGGGATAGAAATTGATCCAGCAAAGGTAAAATCCATCCTAGACATGGAACCACCACAAACACTAAATTAGATGAGAGGATTACAAGGAAGATTGTAGTCCATTAGGAGGTTCATAGCATAGCTATTAGATAAAATCCACCCCTTTTCACATCTTCTCCATAAAGGGATAATCTACAAGTGGGATGAGAAGTGCGATAAGTATTTCCAACAAATCAAAGACTATATATTAACACCTCCAGTGCTCATGCCACCAATATTGAACAAACCACTGATCTTGTATAGCTCAACAACATCAAGAACACTAGGAGCTCTACTAGCACAACATGATGAAAACGAAAAGGAAAGAGCTATTTACTACATCAGTAGGACATTGGTGGGATATGAAGTGAACTATTCACCTATTGATAAAGCATGCCTAGCAGTAGTTTTTGCTTGACAAAAGTTTAGAAATTACATGTTGTCCCATGAAATCAAGCTCATTGCAAAGATTGACCCACTCAAATACCTGTTATCCAAAGCAACTCTCACAGGGTGAATGGCCAAATGGGTGATGATCGTAATAGAGTTTGACATAGAGTATGTATCTAGTGCAATGAAAGCAAAGGACAAGTGATCATAGAACAACTAGAAAAAGCAACTATCTATGCTGAAAACCCTCTGATATCTGAGTTCCCTGATGAATCAGTGTTCCTTATCAATCTCATAGCTCAATGGAAGATGTAATTTGATGGATCATTCACACAACAGGGATCTGGAGTAGGTATTCTTTTCATCACCCCTCAAGGTGATTACATTCCAAAGTCATACCAGCTAATGTTCCCTTGTACTAACAACATTGATGAGTACAAAGCCCTAATCACATGTCTAAGGATAGTGGTTCAGTGGTTGATACAAGAGATGGAAGTCTATGGAGACTCATAGCTAGTTATCAACCAAGTCAATGATGACTGTCAAACTAAGGATGATAAGCTCACTCCTTACAAGAAGATGGTGGAGAATCTCAAGGACCTTTTCCTTGACATAACCTTTGAGCAGATTCTTCGCATGAACAATAAAGCAACATATGTAATGGAAACAATCAGATCACTACTAGACATGCCAAACAACATCCTCCAGTGTGAATTCTTGGTAGAACAACTTCTCGTACCAACTTTCAAAATTCTTGAATTTGAATTTGTGTGTGTCATTTTTGGTCCTAGATCCCCATGGTATCATGATATCTTTACCTACCTTAGTAGAGTAATCCTACCATCCTATATCACCTTGAACCTTAAAAAGACCTTTTTCAAGAAGGCATCCTGATTCGTGATCCTAGGTGATACCCTTTACCACCAAAGTATCAAAGGAACATTACTACGATGCCTTAACCAAGAGGAAGCCTTAATTGCTTTAACTAAAGTTCACGATGGAATATGTGGTTCCCATTCTAGCGGTATGAATTTAGCTAAGAAATTGTTGAGGACGGGGTACTATTGGCCAACCATGGAAAGGGAATATCATTAGCATGTGCAAAAGTGTGTCTAGTGCCAACAACATGGAGATCTGATTCATGCTCCAACTCAAGAGTTGCAACCAATGATCACACCTTGGCCTTTATCATAGTGGGGGCTCGACCTCATAGGAAAGATCACCCCAACCTCATCCAATGGCCACAAGTTTATCATTACAACCATTGAGTATTTTACCAAGTGGGTTGAAGCCATTCCTATGACCTACATAACTGGGAATCAAGTTTCCAAATTTATCCTGAACTACCTAATCTATCGTTATGGTGTTCCAAAAACCCTCATCTCAAAGAATGGAACTCCCTTTAAGAATCAGGATGTGAAAGAGCTATGTCAAAGATTCAACATCCAACACCAATTCTCTACCCCATATTATCCCCAGGGAAACGATCAAGCTGAGGCTACAAACAAAACCATTCTAAAGATCCTAAAGAAAATGGTCAATGAAGCTGGTCGTGGCTGGCATCTGCAACTAAACCGCGCTCTCTGGGCTTATCAAACTAGTATCTGCATGCCAACAAGGGCAACCCATTTCTCTTTGGTCTATGAATCATAAGCCATCTTTCCTATTGAGGTTGAGCTCCCATCATTGCGAGTGTCATTATAAAACCTAATTATCGATGAAGAATACAGAGTATCTTGGTTGAATGAGTTAGAATTCTTGGATGAGTGTTGTCTTGATGCCCTTAATCATTTACAAGTATATCAAAACTGACTGAAAAAGAGCTACAACAAGAAGATCAGATGACAGTCTTTCCAGGTATGGGATCTTGTCCTAAAGTAGAATCGGAAGAATCTTCCAGATCAGGACATCAAAGGAAAGTTTGAGCCTAACTGGTTGGGTCCCTTTGTCATCTCAACAAGCTATGGATCAAGATCATACCATTTGTCAACACCTAAAGGTGAACCCTTGTAGGAGCCAACTAACAACTTGCATCTCAAAAAGTTTTATGGCTAGTCTTGAAGGGTGTAAAATCTAAAAAATACAAAAAAAATAAAAAAATGATCAAAATCCAAAAAAATGAGAAAAAGGATTGAAAAAGTAAAGAAAAACAATCATCCTCTAGTGAAAACCACTTCGTTGGCACTTTGGGAAAGTACCTTGGTGAAAACCTGACAAATAGATGCCTAGCATAAATAAAGGCACCTCAATCTATTCTTTGGCTCGTTATCCAGTTATTCTTTGCATCACCATCCATCACCTTATCCGCGTCTCTATCATAGCTTGATGTCGTGAAGTATCGTATCCCTTTAATACTACTTGGCATACTCCAAAGGTCAATTTTTCCTACCTATATCTTAGTATTCTAACATGTCACATTGGGGGAAATTCATTATGGATTGTATCAGGTTCTTGTATATCTTAAGGTTATCAAAAATCTCATCGAAAACACCAAAAAAATTTGTAAAACATTCATAAGAAAATATCAAAAACATCCAAATCCTGTACAACTAAAAAATCCAAAAACATTTGCAAAATTGTAAAGGAAAAATCCAAAACATCCAAATCACATCAAAACCCTAAAAAGGTCGAACATCAAAAAATCCAAAATCAGTACCCTATTATCAAACTACAAGTCTTTGATCTTCAATGTAGGCAAGGCCATCATTGATGTGCCCCCGAGACACCCTAGGTCAGTCCTTTAGGAGTCCGTCATAATAAACTAACATTTCTCAATTGTTTATATCTTCATTTGTCAATAAGTTGTGACAGTCGAACTACGTGGTCTCTGCATGTATAACATAGGAAAGGCTTATCTTTGATCAGCCCCTAAGACCCATAGGATAGGTCTTTAGGTTAGGTTCTTGGCTGAAACTCAAAAAATCCCTAAACACTTGTAAAATCTCTGAAAAATCCCAAAAACATTCAAATAATCGAAAAAACACAAAAACATTTGAAAATTGAAAACTCAAAAACATCAAAAAACATTCAAAAGACCTAATCAACTTCACAAAACCCTAAATAGCCTCAAATAACCGAAAACCAAAACATTCACATAAACTTTAAAAAATACCAAAAATAGCCTCAAAACATTTTCAAAACTACCAAAAACATTGAAATATTCCAAAAAATCCAAAACCATCCATCCCATCTCACTTTCACGCGCAATAAACTTTCACTCATAATAAATCGATCGTCACCTTCAACCTTTGCTGAAACAAATAAAAAATAACTATCACAAGTCATAAAGTGAGAACCTAATTGTCAAAATCTAAAAGTCTAGATCATAGGTAAATGAGTTAGTGAAGTTTATATCAATGGATTATCATAAAGCTCATCATTATCTAACATCAAACAACCATTTGATCAACATGTCCTAGGATGTATCCTTCCTACAATGGACATCAGTATCAGAAATCACCTTAGCTAAAATTAAACTGGCAAGAGATATAGATAACACAGACTATTTTTCTTTGATCAATTCTTACGATTTATCTTAATGAACCATTCTGAGGACCTCTCGATGATGTCTATCTAAAAATTATTTAGAGAGAAAGGAATGGGGCATCGATCATTATCTTTCATTTTATATGCTTGTGGATACTCTTGTAAAATAATCTTAGGTGCATACTTGCTTAGTTGTGTGTGGGGAAGTTGTTTGGATTCCGTTGTTGACTATTGCGTATGCTTTGGTCCATGTATTCTAAGCTCCTAAATTACATTCCGATGAGGTTTCTGTATGTCAAGGTGTGAACATGAACTATCCTATCTATTTGTAGAGTCAAGGTTCATTAAACTAGATATAACGTCATCCTAGTTATTAGTACCTTAATGCACCATGTCTATGTGTTATATCAAACAATGAGGAATGACAAAAAATACCAATCCCAAGAATTGAGAAAATCATCTTGCATTCATTTGTTGGATCTTTTGAGGAAATAATCAAAATCAATGGTCAATCATCTTGTTTCTTCTATCTTCTCTCTGTGCTAACTTGGTATCATGACATTCAACAAAAAACATCATCAATGCATCCATCCTACATCATCATTATCATTTGAGTTGTGTTGAATAATATAGATCTGTTATTCTAAACATCTTAAATCGTTACATCACATTATCATATCATAATCATCAATATCTGCATTATCCATCCATACAACCATATGCATATATCCCATCATAAAAATGCATAAGAAAATACACAAAAGGAAATAAATCCATATCATTTGCATCCATAACATATCATAACATTTGTATATCATATCATATCATCCATCCCATAGTATGTCATGAAAAGATAATGAAAATGAATATAACATTGCATCCATCCATATCATTACATCTCATGTATCATCACATATCACATAAGCATAAATAAAGTGCATCCATACAATCATAAGCATGAAATAAGATGAACACATCATATTGAATCCGTATCCATATCATATATATATAAAAAAATGAATGTCATGGTACAATATCAGGATCAATGTATGTATATCGATCATAAATACAATATCCATGAGGCTATAAAAAAGGAGCCCATGAATGTATATATGTATCAAAGAATCGGGCAACAAAGTCAAAAATAAAAAGTGTCTGTACACTCGAGCTAGCCCTGATGGTTGCTCCCCTCTTCGACCTGTCTCTCTGGCTGATCCTTAGCCTTAGTCCATGCATAACTCCTCTGCAAGTAATCAAGTTGTTTGAGTGGCATTGGCACATCTCTGTGATAGTGCATCCTGTAATAGGCTTCCCCAGCCATGACCTCTCTGTACAACTTGGCAGATACAGTCCTACCTTATGTGGCCGCTATCATCACCTCTGACTGCTGGCGACAACTAATCTCCTGATCTCTCTCAACCGTCACAACCTGTACCTGCTGCCTCGCGTGATCCCTCTCTGTCGTCATAGCCACAACCTACTATTGGCTTGGTCATGCTTAGCAGTGATCACCAAAATCTGCTGGTGGGCTTGATCTCGTTCACCTGTCAGAACCTACACCTGCTGAATCTATACATCTCAGGGATCTGGCCCCGACAGTGGTGGCTACACTGGTTGCTGCTGAATGAGAGACTACTGTCCAACTGGTGGTGCCCCTAGAATCTGCCCATAATGGCCATCCTGGCCATCCTGACCCCTGCCTACTCCCCTCCCTCTGGGTCTCCCTCATGGAGGAGCACCCACTGGATTTTTTAGCCTATGAGGGGGTGAAAACCAAGCATCATAAGAAGGCATCATTTGTGTGATCGCTTGACCCTAGTCGTATGCCCATGGCTGTGCCACCAACTGTTGGAAACCCTTGACCACCTCTGGAGCTAGGATAGTGGGTCCCCATGTGGGAACCTCTTGAGCTGACCTTGCAAAAATAGCTCTACAGGAATCATCTAGCCTATCCTGTTGCTCGCTAAACTATCGTGCCAGCCTATCTGGCAGATATCTCTCTATGATGGTGTGCTCCTGACCCTACATGTACCGAGTCTGTCTGGCAAAGAAAAAATTATGCACATCATTGTACCATGTTGGCATCTATAGCCAGGGTCGCCATCTAAACATTGTCATATCATCAAGTACCTGCTGCCAGTATGAGAGTCTAATCTGCCCAATATGCCATAGGGTGATGGAACCTCTATACCACCAAACCACAAGATCATCTGGCTCAACATCGACCATCTACATGATCGGTTAGAGCACAACAATATGCTCCCAAGCCCAAATGTGAAGCAAGGTCACCCCTGCGCCAATAGCTCTACCGTCGCAGTAGAAAAAGTTGTGCATATTATGATACAATGAGGCTAGCATCACTGAACCCCATGTAAATAATGTTCTCCTATGGAGCATCCTATGCCATTCTAAGCCCCATTCTAGACTAAACCCTTTGCTCCGTTAGTCTGGAGTGACCAAACCTGAAATGATGGCTACAATAATCAATCAGAATGTGGGAACACGACCTCTATATGCCTCGAGGTCAATCTACGAGGTAACTAGAATGATGGCCTCCATCTCCATCACTTCATCATAGACATCGTATCCGACGTCGACATCATAAATCACACACTCGTCATGTATCGGTAAACATAGAATCCACCATACATCCTCTAATGCTACCATCGCCTTGCCAGTGGGAAGGTGAAACGATGAAGTCTCACTGTGCCATCTCTTGCACGACATGGTCATCATAGCTAGATGTGTCCGAATGATGGGTGCGTATGCAATGTACCATAAGCTGATCTCTCCTAGGTGCTCCTAGCGCAACTTGAATAAATCACCCAGTCTCTCCAAAATTGTGGGCTATTGCTCACACGACATCAAGGGTGGAATGACCTCCTGTACTCACGAAGCGAATGACGTCAAAATTTGAGAAAATTTGACTCAGTTTGGAATTTTCAGCTCTAAAATGACAATAGTGTCGCTATTTCTAATAGCGTCACTATATTTTAAATTCCAAATTACGATGCTTGAAGGCATTTCAAATTGCAAATCGCAAATCACATCGCCATAAACATATGCGTCGTGATTTAAACTTTGAAAACCCTAACCCTAATTTTCAAATCTAAATGTGCACCATCATATACATATGTGTCACAATTTAAAATTGGAAACCCTAATTCTAAATTCTGAATTATGTCGCAATATACATATGCGTCGCTAAAAATTGTTTTAGCATCGCCGATTTTGAAATGGGTGTTGCTCTATAGCGATACTGCCAAAGTTTAAATTCTAAAGTGCAATAAATGCATCACAAAGTCAAATTTCAAATCAAGTTTTGAGTTACATACTAGTGGTCCCGAGCTTGGAATCCGCTAGTACTCTTGAAGCTAGGTAGAAATGTGTCAAGACAACTCTCGTCGTGCCATTTCATTAGAGGGTCAGAGCTCAAATTGCAAGAATTACTTAAGTTGTGAATGCACAAATGAATTAAAAGTGACCCTTCTTGGTTTATTTATGCTAAAAAATTATTGTTTTTGCCCTAATTTAACCTTGAAGCTAGGGTTTATTATCATTTTCACCAATTTTTCCAAACTAAACCTTATTTTGCATCATTTTTTGCATTTTTGGCATATTTCTTGCATCTCGGAGCCTTTTTGGACCCCTTGGGCAACTTTTCACCTTTATCGATAAATCAACCCAAAATTCAAAAAAATTGCCTGATTTCTTGAGGGGGCAGGGAATCAGCTTTATCCTTCCGTTGGGGCATCTAAAAAATTAAGAATTTTTTGATTTTTTGATTTAAGCAACAATTTTTATTCGAAGAACATCAGTCTTTGAACCGAAGCAGCATGTACCTCGCTTCAAAGAGGGGTAAAATGTAGACACTGGAAAATGTCCTAAATGATATCATACACTCGAATAAGGTATACTAACACCATTTCCTCTCAAACCCATCCTCTTTTCACTTAATTGATTTAATTATCCTAGCTATTTAATAATTACATCATTTCCATCTATTAATCTAACACATTTAAATGGGTTAATTTACCCCCTTTCACACTAACACTTCATCTCATTAAATTAAATAAATCAAACTATTTAATATAATTCCCTAAGTCTTCTCATTTAATTAAATAACCCTAAGTTATTTAATTAAATGCCATTTCACCTTTCACCATTCATTATACCATTTAATTTAATGAATATCACTTTTAATTCTTCTAATTCCCCTAATTGTATGATTAAACCTTGTTTAATTAACAATTATCTAATTAATCCAATTCCTCCCACTTGCAAAGGAATATTCCAAAAGAATATTCCTCCTTTATACAATTTAATTTAGTTTTAATTAACTAAATAACCTCTTTTTCTCACCCATGTGTTGGCACTCCAAATTTTGCAAATTTGAGATGCCTATTTCAAAAATTTTCCTATGCACTTTCAAAAGTGCACTTGAAGAATATGCCTGAATGATCTACTTTGGAGGGTCGTAATTTGAAGCCCATTGATTTCTAAGAAAAATCACTTTGTAGACACACTCATGTGTCCTATGTGAACGTGCATTTCAATTTTCAGCTTCCCACAATGAGTTTTGTCAAGGTTTCGAAAAGTGAAGCTAGAGGGTTTTGTCACTTTTTCAGTTGTTTGCAAACGTTCAGTTATGCAAAGTTGCCTCCTGTTTGAGCTTGCATTTTGCAACCGGTTGATTTTCAAGAGAAAAAAAATGTTGTTCTGCATTCTCCATACCAAAATGAGCTCACATGTCATTTTTCCAGGCCTTAGGAGTTGATTTGCTATTTTTAGCAGGTCAAAACCAAATGGAATTTCTTCAGTTTTGCATTGAAACCTTTTTGTGAGGCCAACTTTGAGCGTCAATAAATTTTGACGAGTGATGTTTCAAGCTAATCCCTTCTTCACATATGTTCTCTATACCAAAGTGATCTACCGTGTCCAGTGGCAGCTCGCCAGGAGCTGATTTGATATTTTTGCGACGAGGTGATTTCATCAGTTTCAACTAGTTCTAAATAGCTACATTTGCAGAAAAGTCCGAGAGGGAAAATTTTCCAGTTAATAACTTTTTCCTCATGATCGATTCCTCTATTTCTTCTTTTGCATTGCATTATTGGGATGAAGGGCTATATGTCTGCAAGTTTTTATAGCTTCATGAGGTCATTTGCCTAGCTTTCAGAGGCGATTCTGGAGCCCACCGGGCAAGTTTTCAGCATTTTAAAAATGTGCCTGAAAGTGAGTTTTAATGCAATCCCATTTCTTGTTTTCATATGTGAAGCATTTAAGAAGCCATGTCAGATCAATTTGAGCATGAAAGTTGTTTGAAAACGAATTTTTTTTAGTCGGGCCACCTCGAGCCCGACATGCTTTGCAATATTTTGATGTTGTAAGTGTTGCAATGGTCAAATGGGGCACATGAATCCATCAATGGTTGTTTCGAATAACTTCCAGTTTACAATGCATCATTCAAGGAATGCTCGAAGTACACTTGAAAATAGCATTCAAGCCTCTAAATAAGGAATGTTGGCATGATTGCAGAATGGTCACCGAAGAAGTGCGTACTTGTTTAATACATGGGAGGGAAAAGAAATTTTGAAGTTCCAAGTTCCTCATTGACAAGTTGTAGATGCTTTGCTCAGTGTTACACTATCTGGACCTGCCACTCTTTATTTATTCTTGATCCGATAATAATAAAGCCCTTAGTTACTTGTTGACATCAACCCTTACATCTTTGGACAAGGTGAAATTACTATAGTTGATTTGACTAAAGTACCGATATTGGCATCTAAATTGTTCCAAAATGATAATACATGATCAATAACTTGTGTGTATCTTGGTCAAACTAGCAACAAATTTTAGCATTGAGTGGAAAGATAGGGAGATGACATTGTTGAAGGTAACTCGGCCCTTTCTAAAGAAACATTGGTGAACATTGATGAATGAGGGATGAATTTGTTGATTAGTGTCATTCCCATTGAAAGTTTTAAAATTTGAAAACTATTGTGTATGTGGCACACTATCGAGCAAGCATAAAATAGAATGGTAGTCATTTTCAAATCCATGCAAAGGGCACAGATGAACATTTAGAGTGTTGTGGCATCCTCATTTGATAAAGAACAGAATGGACATGCGTGAAACTTATGAGGGGCACTCAGCCAAGGCAAGTTTGTGTTTGAAATAAAATGAAACAACAACTGAATGCAACTGCTGGGATAAGATGCCACTCCTCGCATATATTGCACAAAATGTATTAGTTGAATGGACTTTAGAAACTAAAGCAAATTGTATTAAGAAAATCCCGCGCCATGAGCTCAGGAAGAATACAGCCAAGAGGGACTTCTAATGAGCAGCCACCAAAGCATAATGTAAAGGCACATGGATTTGCTGAAAATGATTTAGTAACTTCCAAGCGAATGCCACAAGCAGGGGCGCCACTGGAGTAGTAAATGCGAACATAAGAGATTTATTGAAAGTATTTAGACTTTAAAACAAAGGACAATGCACAAAGCAATTTTGTTGCAAATGGCTTTAGAAAGAAAGTTTTGAACAGGGTACATTCAACCAGCAAAGACAAGGTATTGAATCTCTAATGAATACCCTTATATCAAATGCTTAGGCTGCGCACAAAATGAATGTGATGAAAAGGCTGAAGAAACTTTTTAGCAAATGCAACTAATTCCACAATGAATGTTGATGGCAGTTGTCCTGCCATTCTTGTCCGCACCAATACAAATATTGATGATCACTGCAAAGTATATACAAAGTGAATGCATTTAAAAGTTTCAGGAAACTTGCAAACAAATGAAATGAGATAGCCATAGTGCTAGATGATTGTCAATTGTTTGTTTGCAATGAGATTGGTGCAACAAACAAGGAATGCCTTGGCTGCAGGAAACACACATAACATATTTGTTCAAAAGACCTCAGAGACTTTTTCAAATAACTACATCCATCGAATCACAAAGAAGGTAGAGTATGCACAAAGGGTTTGTTGAAATGGACAGAGGATGGGCACACACTGTCCAAAGATTATATGCTGAAACGCCCTAGAAACTCTTAGGCAACCACAGATGGAGGAGGGCGCTATGAAGAAAGAGGTCAAAGCAGCGCATAAAACACACTTTTGAAAAGGCTATAAAAAACTTTCAAGCAAAATGGCAGTATGGAAAAGGCGTATGGCCTGTTTACAAAAGCCTCCATTAAATGTAGTCTTCAGGAAATACCATGAAGCAATACGCACCAGAAGATGGATTTGATTGAAAGCTTTAAAAATTCTTAAACAAATGTGATTGTTAAGAGTGCGTCGGGCTGGATGAGGGCCTCTAGACTGTGGAAAGCACACAAATAATAGAGAATGCCTTTTAAATATGATTGCAGAAAATGCCATCATATATGCTCGATGGGGAAGGACGCCATTGTGGCCGATATGCACACGGTTTGAACCAGTGGTATGGGCATCCATCAAAGTAGGCAGTTGGAGGTCCCATGCCAAATATAGAGAATGGAGGAGAAAGCTGAGAGATTGCCTGGCCGCCATAGCCAGAGAGAACACACGGAATAGAGCAAATGAAAACGCCATGTGAAAAGTTAGGGCAACAAAAGGAACTGATGAAGATCTATGGTGAAAAATGAATGCAAAACTCCAGCATGATCTAAACCATCACCCGCCATATCATGATCCCAATTTGCATCTTGGCGAGATTGCGAGGTTGTGCCAAGTGGCTCGTGGTGGGCCTGGGTAGGGTATTCAACTCACACAAGAGTATTTTCTTTTCAAAAGGCTTTCATTAAAATAGCAAAACATTTTAAAAGATTAAAATGTTGCTCGAAATTTTAAATGAAAGGTGAAATGTTATGTGGGGAAAGAAGTGTGGGCTCATAAATAATTAAATGCACTAGCAGTTTAAATACTTTCATTTTTAAAGTGGAAACAAAGCATTGTGGGCGAAGTATTTTAAATGATGGGCCAGGTGAAATAAAATGTTTGAAGGGAAATACTTATGAGATATCTCAAATGCTGGAGGATGAATAGCAAGCAAGTATGGAGTGAAATTATAATGAAAATTCAGCAAAGTGTAAAGTGCACGTGAAAATACATGAGTAAAGTGAATAAAATATTCACTTCTTTATTTTACCATGAAATAATAAAATGAAACCAAGCATAAATATTAAAGTTGAAATTTTTTAATAAAGTGAAGGTAAAATATAAAGAGAATGTGAAAGTATAGTCTGTAGCAAATAAAGAAAAGAGCTGAAACATAATTTTTCATGGGCACATGGAGAATTTTCATGCAGTTGCTAAATGGAATGGAATTCCATCACATGGGCATTTTTTCTGTTGCTAGACAACCAACAACAAAGGCAAATGAAGAGGAAAATTCAGTTATAGAGAGATGAGAGATGTTTTGAGAAGCTTGTTGATCAACGGTGGATTGAGTTTTTGGATGGCATCTACGGATTAGACTGATCTTAGGGATACTTTTGTTTCTCTTTTATTCTTTTCTTCTCTCATTGTAAAAAAAAAAGGGAGGCGGGGATTCCAATTTCTGAAAGCTCTGCAAGTCAGGCAGAAGCTCTGGGTAGAACTGTATAGCTGGGAGAAATGTAATTGAATCATTAAATCTGAAAGTGTCTATTATGAATTGGGCTCTCATGCTTATATTTAACTAATAATTGTCTCCATTTCTGAGATGTATTACTCTTTTTTTATTCAATAATAAGATTATCTGAGTCTTTTCATGCACATTTTCTGCATTAGAGTGATATATGTTGTTGCCTTCTATTCTAAGAATAATGTAATTGCTTTAATGAAGCACAAGTTGCATTTATTATTGCCTTTTGTTCATAGGATAGTGTAATTGCTTCAGCATATGTGACAAGAATACTATGTTTCAGGTGGATTTATAAGAAGAGTTATCAAATAAAACTTCAGTGATTTCGTTGTCATAATGTGATAACATTTGTAAGGATCTTTATAACATGTTCAACACTGTAGGATGAATGCTGGTTATATGACTCCATAGCCCATTTTCTGGCACTGGTCAAGTATTATACTTCTATTGTTTTCAGCTTGGTCCCCAATCTTCAAAATTAAAAACCATTTTAAATCCCTACGAGTTATAGTGTTGTGGTTATCTCATGCTCCAAGTAGTTGATATTACTGATGAACAACCAATTCTATTCAGTATTATCCTATTATGTTGAGCTATTAAATGAGATTATCTGTTAAGCAATATTCTGCTATGTATGTGTTTCAATATGTTGATATTGCTAAAGGGATCACCCTCCCGGGTCTTGCAGAGCCCGAAGTGTAGGAGGATTTTTAAAGTCCTCGTCAGTTGGTCCAGGTCCTTTGAGCTGCCCTTGATTGGAATTGGAAATTCCATAGGTAGATTAGAAGACCAACCTGGTTACGACATAAAAAGGAACCAACAAAATGGCAACTCTGCTGGGGATAACTTTGAATCTCCAAGTGCAGATTGCTTAGTTACAGAGTCATATTATTGTTTTCCATTTTGAATTTAGTTCAAATCTTGAAGGATCTTAAGCCTGGAGAAAGATAATTGTTGTAGTGAACCTAAATAATTTCAAGATCTATGGTGCTCTGCTAGTGAAAGGAAATCAGAAATAAATTTACATGTGAAAGAAATTCCCGCTGTTTGAAGTTCAGTCCTCTAAGAAAAGAGGTGGCGACTTTGTCAGAAGAACCTGTTGAAGATTTAAAGAATACAGTTCGAGATCTACAATATTTCCATAAATTTTGCAGCAGCTGCAATGTTTCCAGGTATTCTTCACATATTTGAACATCTTAGAGATAAATTGTGGTTCCCTATTAAGTGATTTAGCACTAATTAAGGGAAGGGATAGTAAATTCAGGTTAGCACACTTCCATTTGCTGGATTTGTTGAATGTAATTGCAGTTCCATTGAAAGGTTTTGTCTAGTGCTCAAATATTTCATAATTTGGATGGTTAGAATGTATTTATGTATCTTAGAGATTGCCATCCATTTGCATTGTCAACAATTGTTAGTGTAATCCTTTATTTATTCATGGTCATGTTTATGCACAATTAATGAGTCCTGATTTGCAAGAATACCCATGGATCATCAAGGTAAAGTAGCCATACCTGTAAAGATCTTGATTCGGCTTGTTAAGAAATGTCAAAAGTATAATGATCTTCAAGCATCTAATACCCAAAAGTGTAAGAACCCAAGAGTTAATAAGCCTAGGTTCAGTCTTGAAAGAAGGCCTAAAGAGATGGATGAAAGACACAAGATGTTTTCACAAGCCCAATTAAGAGACCATCAAACTATGTCTACTTGTCAAGTTGTTACACCTTATGTCAATTCCTTTGACCCATTGTATGCTCAGTTAGATTTGTCATGGGTTGATTACAAAATTCAAAGTATGCCAGCTCAAGTCTACAAGAAGATGCCTAGATTTGATGGATATAATGTTTGTGAAGGAAATGCACATGTCAAAAGTTTTTCCAGCTTCATGGAGAAACACTCATTTGAATATCAGGATATGTGGATGAGATTCTTTGTTAGATCCCTTGAAGCAAGAGCTCAGGATTGGTATTTGAGTTTTCCTGAGAAGTCATTTCCTTGTTGGGATGAATTAGTGAATGCTTATAGAAAAGAGTTTGCAAGAGATCCCTATGACCTTCTCATAAGGTTAAAGCAGATTAAGAAACAAGATGAAGAGTCAAGTGTTGATTTCAGTCATAGATTTGCTGCTTCCTTGTCACTAATCCCAGACAATTTCAGACCTAGCACTTTATATTGTATTCATATGTATTTTGAAGCTTGTGAAAAAGGATCTAGTGCATTGTTAAAAGAGTTTGAAATATTGAGTATGCAGATGGCTTACATAGTCCTGGACAATATGGAGAAGCAGAGGAATGAATATATACAAAGTTTGTTGTCTTCAATACTCAATAAACATGTTGATGAAACTAGCAGCTATGTGAATGTGAACAATCAGAGGTTTTCAAAGAAGTGAATAGTTGAGAAGGTAGAATATGAAAAGAATACATCATTATATGATGAGAAAGTTGTTAATGAAGAACTTACATAAGAAGTATACCAAATTGAGAATCAGCAACTGAGTCTTCCGAGTCAAGAACATGATGAAGGATATCAGTTGGACTTATTCTTTGAAGAAGAGAAGTGCAGTCAACAATGTTGTAATACAATTGACCATGTCAATCTTACAAGGGCTGAATGTAGCTTTGGTATAAATCTCCATGATGAGACATTTGAATTTTCTGACTTAGGGAATTCTCTTGAGAACATCAATTTACCAGCTGCAAGTGACAGAGTATGTGATGAATTTCAATTTGAAAGATCAACTACAAGCAGTTCCAATGAGGAAACTATTGATATTTTTCAGTTTGATAGAGAAGATGTTTATGTCTACCCTCAAGAGGATGTAAATGATAAACTCAATGAAGAAACCCAACTCAATGTTGAGATTGAAAATGACGTGGGTTGTTGTTATGACAACTCAGTGGTGAGTAAGGATGGACAAGTGGATGGTCTGTTCTCTATGATAGATTGTGACAATGTTCCTGACAATGTTGTTAACAATTCAATTTCCTATGATTGGGGAGATCCTGTTTATGATCAGCCCATTGAGTTTTCAGACTTTGATGATGATGATGCTTTGGCATTCCCTATTGTGCAATTTGGTAATGTATCCAATTCAAGTGAAGATCAAAAAGAGGAAATAGTTGAAGGAATAGATCAGAACAGTGATCTATTAAGTTGTGAAAAAATCTCAGATCTATTGACCACTAAATATGCATCTTTTGTCTTTGACAATAATGATGATCTTCATGGTGTAAGGTATGATGCAAGTGAATCTAATTCTCCTTCAAATTATGAACCATCTAATGATGATGATGATAATGTGCATGAAGACAAGCAGTTACTTGATTGCAATGATGCAATGTATGATGATTATGAGAGTGAGCATGTTGATGCAAACTCAGAGATCTGTTTTGATGAGTTTGAAGCAACAGATGACTATGAGGATTGTGCATCTAATGAGCCAAGTTTTGAAAACTTTGATGCAGATTTAAACAAGTCTTTGTTTGTTGATTTGAATGAGCCTAGCCATGAGTCTTTTCATGTGGATGTAGAGGTTGATTTCGATGAGAAATCAGATTATGATTCTGAACCAAAATTGCTTGTTGTTGAGCAAGCTTGTGATGTTGAAAAGGTTGATACCTTATGTTCAGAAGATGACAATATGACTATAGATGATGAGTCAGAAATTTCTCATGACTCTCAATACCAGCATGATGAAGAACAAGTACAAAGTGTGTTAAAGGATGAGTGTATCTCTTTGAATACACTTGAAGATAGTTTGCATGATGAGCCAGATCTTCTGGCAAGTCCTTGTCATGGTATAAATTTTGATATGCAAACTAATGATCAAAATGAGCTTAATAGTTCTAGCCATGTAGCAAATTGTAAGTGCTATTTTTGTCAGCTGGAAGAAGTTTTCTTAGAATGTGGCAATGTGCAGAACATTGAAGAAGGTTTTTTTCAGCCTAAGAATGATTTGTATGATGAATTTGATAAGTTCTTTCCACATGATTATCAACATTTGGAAAGTATGTATGACTTTCAAATGCATAGTGACTATGAACATGTTGATGATATTATGTATGATGGCCTATTAAGAGGTACCAACATGTTCAATCAGGCAGACGATTGTGATCAGACTGTGCTTTCATATGGTCTTGATCCCCATTTCCAAATCTTGCCACCTGCTGCAAAATCAGAGAATGAAGAGAGTGGCAATGATGAAACCTATTTGATTTGGTTGCCAATTGATGACAAAGCTGAATAGAAAGAAAGTTCTCACTTTCACAAAGGCAACCTAATACGTATGTTTGCAAAGGTGCAGTCACCCATGTTGTTATGGTTTGACAGTAGCAAGCATGAGTTGAGGGAGATCAACTCTTTTTGTAGAATTGTGTTTGACAAAGGTAAATACTGATTTCACCTTTTCATTTGGTGGCTTGGTGTCACCATATGAAGTTGAAAAAATAAAGGTTGAATAAAGGAGCAGTTTGGACACCTATTGATTCAGCTTTTGGTCTACCTCCCCAGAGATCTAGAATCTTGCTATGCCCATAGGGGGCATACATCCCCAGTCAGAGCCACTGTTGGAACTCTAAAATTTTGCAAATTTGAGATGCCTATTTCAAAATTTTTCCTTTGCACTTTCATAAGTGCACCTGAAGAATATGCCTAAATGATCTACTTTGGAGGGTCGTAATTTGAAGCCCATTGATTTCTAAGAAAAATCCCTTTGCAGACACACTCATGTGTCCTATGTGAACGTGCATGTCAATTTTTAGCTTCCCACGATGAGTTTTTTCAAGGTTTCAAAAAGTGAAGCTAAAGGGTTTTGTCACTTTTCAGTTGTTTGCAAACGTTCAGTTTTGCAAAGTTGCCTCTCGTTTGAGCTTGCATTTTGCAACCGGTTGATCGTCAAGAGAAAACAAATGTTTTTCTGCATTCTATATACCAAAATGAGCTCACATGTCAGTTTTCCAGGCCTTAGGAGTTGATTTTCTATTTTTAGCATGTCAAAACCAAATGGAATTTCTTCGGTTTTGCATTGAAACCTTTCTATGAGGCCAACCTTGAGCATCAATAACTTTTGACGAGTGATGTTTCAAGCTAATCCCTTCTGCACATATGTTCTCTATACCAAAGTGATCTACTGTGTCCAGTAGTAGCTCGCCAAGAGCTGATTTGATATTTTTGTGACGAGGTGATTTCATCAGTTTCAATTGGTTCTGAATAGCTACATTTGGAGAAAAGTTCGAGAGGGAAACTTTGCCAATTAATAAATTTTTCCTCATGATTTATTCCTCTGTTTCATATTTTGCATTGCATTATTGGGATGAAGGGCTATATGTCTGCAAGTTTTTATAGCTTCATGAGGTCATTTTCCTAGCTTTCAGAGGCGATTCCGAAGCCCATAGGGCAAGTTTTCAACATTTTTTAAATGTGCCTGAAAGTGAGTTTTAATGCAAGCCCATTTCATGTTTTCATATGTGAAGCATTTAAGAAGTTGTGTCAGATCAGTTTGAGCATGAAAGTTGTTTGAAAATGAATTTTTTTTTAGTCAGGCCACCTGGAGCCCGACATGCTATGCAATATTTTGATGTTGTAAGTGTTGCAATGGTCAAATGGGGCACATGAATCCATCAATGGTTGTTTCAAATAACTTCCAGTTTACAATGCATCATGCAAGGAATGCTCGAATTACTCTTGAAAATAGCATTTGAGCCTCCAAATAAGGAATGTTGGCATGATTGCAGAATGGTCACCGAAGAAGTGCATACTTGTTTAATACATGGGAGGGAAAAGCAATTGTGAAGTTCCAAGTTCCTCATTGACAAGTTGTACATGCTTTGCTTAGTGTTACACTATTTGGACCTGCCACTCTTTATTTATTCTTGATCTGATAATAATAAAGCCCTTAGTTACTTGTTGACATCAACCCTTACATCTTTGGACAAGGTGAAATTACTATAGTTGATTTGATTGAAGCACCGATATGGGCATCAAAATTGTTCCAAAATGATAATACATGATCAATAACTTGTGTGTATCTTGGTCAAACTAGCAACAAATTTTAGCATTGAGTGGAAAGATAGGGAGATGGCATTGTTGAAGGTAACTCAGCCCTTTCTAAAGAAACATTGGTGAACATTGATGAATGAGGGATGAATTTGTTGATTAGTGTCATTCCCATTGAAAGTTTTAAAATTTGAAAACTATTGTGTATGTGGCACACTATCGAGCAAGCATAAAATAGAATGGTAGTCATTTTCAAATCCATGCAAAGGGCACAGATGAACATTTAGAGTGTTGTGGCATCCTCATTTGATAAAGAACATGATGGACATGTGTGGAACTTATGAGGGGCACTTAACCAAGGCAAGTTTGTGTTTGAAATAAAATGAAACAACAACTGAATGCAACTGCTGGGATAAGATGCCACTCCTCGCATATATTGCACAAAATGTATTAGTTGAATGGACTTTAGAAACTAAAGCAAATTGTATTCAGAAAAGCCCGTGCCATGAGCTCAGGAAGAATACAGCCAAGAGGGACTTCTAATGAGCAGCCACCAAAGCATAATGTAAAGGCACGTGGATTTGCTAAAAATTCTCTAGTAACTTCCAAACGAATGCCACAAGCAGGGGCACCATTGGAGCAGTAAATGCGAACATAAGAGATATATGTTGTTGCCTTCTATTATGAAAATAATGTAATTGCTTTAATGAAGCACAAGTTGCATTTATTATTGCGTTTTGTTCATAGGATAGTGTAATTGCTTCAGCATATGTGACAGGAATACTATGTTTCAGGTGGATTTATAAGAAGAGTTATCAAATAAAAATTCAGTGATTCTGTTGTCATAATGTGATAACATTTGTAAGGATCTTTATAACATGTTCAACATTGTAGGATGAATGCTGGTTATATGACTCCATAGCCCATTTTCTAGCACTAGTCAAGTATTATACTTTTGTTGTTTTCAGCTTGGTCCCCAATCTTCAAAATTAAAAACCATTTTAAATCCCTGTGAGTTATAGTGTTGTGGTTATCTCATGCTCCAAGTAGTTGATATTACTGATGAAGAACCAATTATATTCAGTATTATCCTATTATGTTGAGCTATTAAATGAGATTATCTGTTAAGCAATATTCTGTTATGTATGTGTTTCAATTTTTTGATATTGCTAAAGGGATCACCCTCTCGAGTCTTGCAGAGCCCGAAGTGTAGGAGGCTTTTTAAAGTCCTCGTCAGTTGTTCTAGGTCCTTCGAGCTACCCTTTGATTGGAATTGGCAATTCCATAGGTAGATTAGAAGATCAACCTGGTTACAACATAAAAAGGAACAAACTGAATATTCAAAAGAATATTCTTTGTCCTCCAATCATTTGAAAAAGGGATATTCTCACTTGGCTTCTTGAGAAAGCTAAACTTGAAACCTCTTGAGCAAGTTAAATTTTGACCTCTTAAATAGGTCAAAAGTGTTTTTGTTTGGAAGGAATGAGAACCCTTGATTAAATCTCATCTTGCATTCTCTCCTGTTGATGAGAATCCATGATCCATGCCTCTTCTTTCTTTCATCCTTGACCGTTGATTGATATTTTTGATCTCAAACCTTCATCTCTCATTTGCTTTCCTATAAATAGAACACTATTTGGAAACAAATGGATCCATCTTTCAGTTGCAAACTTATGCTGTTGAAGTCACTCACACTCACACTCATACTTTACTCACATTTGACATATTTTAGTTCATTTTTAGTTGCATATTAGTCTTAATATTCCATTAATGGATTCCATGCATCCATCTTAGCTTGTTTATAAATTAGGGTTTGAATCTTTTAGCTTAGAATCCACTAAGATTAGCTTAGCTTTTGCATATTAAGATTATTTTTAGCATAAAATCATGTTAATTTAGCTTGCATCATGTTCAATTTAACATAAATCATGTTTTCATCCATATATCACAACAATTTCATCGATCCTCTTCAATAGAATCAATTAGAACAAGCTCACTGATCACGAGATTGGGAAAGGGTCGTTGTTCCACATCAACACGACACCAATTCCAAAACGGGATAAGTTTCAAATGGGTTAGAATAGAAATTTTAAATGATTTCATAGAGCATAATGTTTAGTTTCAATAAATTTTTAGTTTAACTTTCAATTTGATTGATCTTGTTTAGATTGAGTATTAGTGGCTTCATTATGCTTCAATTCATTATGTATCGAGCATAATCAGCCCAAACTGATAATCCTCAGTTGACAGGTTGTAATACCACAAAGTTAGCAGGGTACTCCCATGAATCCAAAGTCAAGTTTAACTGTGGACCTATCTGCTAGCTGTAGAATAGTAGGTGTATGTTTGAGTTCTATTAGTTGTAACAACTTCATGGTCTCTTTGTTCATTACTTTAATAACTATTCCTAAGTCAATTAAGGTGTTCTTAATGAGAGTTCCATTGATCTTTACATCCACTATAGGACTCCAAGGTCTACATACTTGGGGATAGTTATGTTTCCCAACATAATGTTTGCAATTTGTCCTAGGACATTGAAAAGGTGAAAAATAGGTGTGTCCCTACGGTTTCCCAAAATGGAAAAGTGGATCCAAAGGGGGAAAAGGGGTCCTATTCTTCCTCAATTCATTAGGAAATGAGATCCACACAATGAAATGACTATCAACCTTGAGGTGAGTCAAGTCAAAGTGTGAATCTGCAAATTTCCCTCTTTTTGCAAGGACGGGGGTCTAGGCCAAACAACACTTTGGGGAGAAAGATTAAAAATAGAAAATCAACTCCAAAATACCTTCTACAAATTGGATCTAATAGATTTAGCATAAAATTGAGGGAACCAACAGAGTTTCTAGAAAAACTGAGAGGAATGAATGTTGTGCACCTTTCAAAAGTTGTTCCCACAAGTTGAATAGGGACTCATTCGCCCTATGGCGAATGTGTCCTGGCAGAATTTTCTAGAAAACCCTGAATCTGAAAATGAAGTTTAAGACCTGCAATTCCTTCTTATAACATGATACCTCCACTCTTGGATCTAGATCTAGGCAAAATTTGCAAAACAAAATTTGTTGTTTGTTGGTGGATATGGGTTTGCCTTGGTCAAACCCCAAGTTTGGTAATTAAACCTTGATGAAGAACATAGATATGAAACATGAAATGTGTGTGCAATCCTAACCTTATGTGTGTCTAAGATTAATACTAATAATTCAAATAAACCCTACTCAATTGTGTTAGAATAGGATCCCTAAATGAACATGCACAATTATGAAGACCTACTTTAGGAGACCTCAGATCACCTTAATAAGTTATAAGTTTGATTATACCTTCCTTAGGATGAGAGTGGAGAGATAATAGAAGATGGAATCACTTAGGAAACAAATCATTAGGCTTGGTTGAATGTCTTGGGCATCTCCCAAGACCTAGAATCCATCATGATCCTCTATAGGAAACTATCATCAATTCTTTGGCAATGCTTGATCTTGATAACAAAAGGAGCTTGAAGACCTACAAAAACAACTCAAATTCTATTCCAAGAATTCAATTTTGAATGCTTCTCCTTGCTCTTGAATATGAATTCTTGATTTTATGTGAATTTCACTTCCTTTCTTCTTGTCTTGCTAGTGTAAAATGAATGTGAGACAGTTTTATAGGCTTCATATCTAATTTTCCCAATTATTAGATCCTGAAAGCTAACATGTAGAATTTGAATTTGGGAGATTGAAATGCCACCAATAACATATCAAAATTTGAGTTCAAGGCACTTAATGGTCCTAACCTAAAACTTCAGGACTCCTTAAATGTCAAGGCATTAATTTTATCCATAACATTTATTCAATGTGGGTTGTGGTGTCAAGAATTAAATAAAATTAAGTAAAATATTCCTTGGGATACATGAGAAATGGGTATTAGGGGCCTATTAATGTGATTTTAAAATGCATTAATGAAAATGACACTAAAATAGGCCCAAATAAGTGTGAATTGTACTTTCTCCTAGAAAAGAGGTACAAATTTCTACACTACATTTAGCCCTCACTTTAGTGGCCATATGACACTATGTGCATATGCAAGCTAAAGGAATTCTAACATACTTTATAAAAGGATACTCATATGGATTCATTGGGAGAATGAAGCCCCCACTGTAGTTATCTGCAAAACCACAATGTTAGGAACCACATCATGCAACACAAATTCATTAGTTGTTCAAAAATCATCTTATCAAACTTCTACAAAGAATCAAATTTGAGGGTAGATGTATTCTCCCCAAATTTTTTTTGCTTTATGGAGGTGGAATCAAGGTAGCCATGAAACCACATCAAATTACTTAAGTCTTATCATAGGGTATTTCCAAGTACCATACCACATAGTGATAGACAATTGATAAGATTGGGAGCGAAATTATGATTCCAACACAACAAATGACATAAAAAATGGAGTTCTCTAGCCCCCAATATGTTGATTTGAGTATAATATATAACTTTTATAATAAAACTAGGTATATATGAATGAAAATGACATTTTTATCTCATTTTGACATTTACCTCTTTATAGTTTACTTTGGTGTAGAGTGATCTAGGATGCTGAGTTGATGAACCTACAAGCCTCCCAGACTTGACGTGTTGCATGATGAGGTGGCACAGTGTGCAATCCAACCTACGGTGAGTGGATTCTATGCTAGTTTTTCTTTGTTTTTGTGTATTTACAATAATTTTCATGTATTTTTAGGACCTTGGAAAAGATAGTCACAAAGCATCCATCTTTGTCACAAAGTGTCCCACTTTGGCGCAAAGTGTCCCACTTTGGCGCAAAGTGTCCCACTTAGGCCCAAAGTGTCCCACTTTGGCGGAAAGTGTCCCACTTTGGCGGAAAGTGTCCCACTTTGGCGCAAAGTGTCCCACTTTGCCCACAAAGTTCGGCGCAAAGTTGCAAAGTGTCAAGTTGCAAAGTGTCAAAAGTGTCCCACTTCGGCAAAGTGTCCCACCAGTGTCCCACTTCGAAAAGTGTCCCACTTCGTGTCGCACAAAGTGTCCCACTTCGGCGCAAAGTGTCCCACTTCGGCGCAAAGTGTCCCACTTCGGCGCAAAGTGTCCCACTTCGGCGCAAAGTGTCCCACTTCGGCGCAAAGTGTCCCACTTCGGCGCAAAGTGTCCCACTTCGGAAAAAAGTGTCCCACTTCGGCAAAAAGTGTCCCACTTCAGCAAAAAGTGTCCCACTTTGGTGCAAAGTGTCCCACTTCAACACAAAGTGTCCCACTTGGGCACAAAGTGTCTAGAATTGTCTAAAGTGTCCAAGACCCCCTATCCAAAAATGGCATAAGTGTCTAAATTGGTCGTAAAGTGTCCTAGAGCATATTTTGTGTATTTTTGTAATTATTTAATGATTATATTTAGGATTTACTTAGTTTATTTTTATTATTTAGATCCCTCCCCGAGCTTGCCAGCATCTCGGAGGGAAATAGTTATGTTTCATTTCGAGACCTTCTCACACGACTATTAGAGGAGGAGATTAGTATCTTACTGGATATGGGATTATTTTGGGTTTACTCCATGCAACCAATGAGGTACCATGATACCATGCTGCTAGCCTTAATATAGATGCAGGATGCAGAAACTTGCACCTTTCATCTACCTATCAATGAGATGTTAGTTATATTAGAGGACATACACTGCATTCTATGGTTACCCATTCGGGGCAAGATTGTACACTCAGTAGATGAGTGCACACATGAAGAGATGCAGGATGACATATTATATTGTTTAGGGTGCCCCATTCGAGAGTCGATTATCAGGCCCCGTGTTGAGCTGAGATGGATTCAACACACGCAGATGCCACTAGTTTGATATATTATGATTGTCACCACAATTCTCACATTGGTTCTAGATGGATGAAGGGCCCACCTAGATGGAGGGTTGGTTCATATTATTTAGAACATTGAGCATCATCAGACCGTTTATGCTTAGGGTCACCATATGTTGTCCCATCTATACTATGACCTTGAGAAATTTGTCTACCAGGAGCTTGACAATATAATGCACTATAAACTCTTATAGGTGTGGTGTCTTGAGCATATCACATGCACTAGACCCATAGGTTATCCTACCATAGCAACCATGGGCTATCATGGGCCTACAATTATCCATTGAGGCGGGTATGGTAGGAGGGAGACTTGCTTCACTGGCGCATTAGATTTGATCATTTAGAGGAGGGTGATATCTCATGGAGACCATATCTCAGGATACCATAGTGGGTGGATGAGAGACATGAGATTGTTAGGATTTAGCAGGACCAATTTTTTTTAGGGTGACATGACTATATAGTGAGAAATTTCTATTATGATCATGTCATGTGCTAGTTTGGACATATATAGGTTCCACTATAGGCTCGACCCAGATATCTACAATCAACACGAAGTGCCCCTAGCCTTGGAGACACTCTTTGTCTTACTATTAATGATGTGTACATTAGTAATTAAGAGGAAGAGGACCATGATATGCCCCTAGTCTTTGATGCTGATGACGTAGGCACCACACCAACCTATGACCAATGGTGGGTTGGAGCACGACCATCCCATGTCTTTCTAAGACATCACCCTGTAGGCCATGGAGGACCTCTTCCTAGGTGTAGAGATGATAGGGACGATGATAAAGTTGATGATGATATAGATGAGAATGATACAGTTCATGAAATATTTCTAGATAAGGAGGAGGATGATGAGGAGGAGGATACCCAGTCTATGAGTGAGGACACTGATGAGACGGAGGAGGATCCAGTTACCCCTTAGAGGAGAGATGCCCCTCCTATATCAGTCACCAAATGACATGCAAAAATGATAGTAGAGATTCACATTCATGAGCATGGGAAGTCCAGTGGTAGCGGGCCATCCACACCTCCAACATAGGAGGGGATCATTGCTAGATAGTTATACCCTTACTAGTGGACTAGAGATCTAGGTGATGATGTGATATTTACACTTTCATTACACTTTTATCTTTATGTATATGCTTTATATATATGATGATGTGTATTGATACCTTTTATGATTCCTATCTTGTAGGGTCCACACAAGAGTGGCGTGAGCTCTACCAACAAGTGACCACTGAGATAGTGCCTCCCTTATGCACAGAGGATGATATACTCTTAGATTACATTACCCCACCTTCCATAGGGCAACATATAGACCTCTTCGAGTCAATAGTGAGATTAGGCATGACATACGAGAGTTCCATTAGTCATTTTGATTGAGTTCTAGTAGAGATTTCAACACTTTGAGCATTTCAAGGTTTGACTGATAGTAGGATGGAGGATTTCCTATGAGAAGAGCTCTTGAGATTATATAGGGAGCTTGCTAGGGTGCAGGTAGATAGAGACCAAATATATCAAGAGCGTGTTGAGGCACTCATATAGGAGGCACGAGTAGTTGGATTGGTGGAGGGCCTACTAGGGTCCATAAGTAGGTCACGATCACATTCTATTGTATCTAGACAGACATGAGTACCACTAGACCCCGAGGGGTCGGGTCTAGTAGTTATAGACCCCACTAGCATTATATTTATGATTATATATGCGTGAACTATTTATTCATGATATATATGAGCATTTCTATTTTGTTCTTATGAGCTTATTTTGAATTAAATGTCACTGTGATTTATCAAATACCCTTAGAATATTTAATAAATGTCTCCATGATCTAATGTTTATGTGATATAATTAAAACTCTTGAGTTTTCATTAGATGCTACATTGTGATTGAGTATGCTATGTTAAATTAAATGTACTTTATGGTTTAATTTTAGAATATTAAATGCATATAAAGGATCTAATCTAACACAACACACATGATGAATTTGAATAGTATGCAAACTAAAGTAATCATTGAAATTAACTTGAATAATCACCTTAGATTCTAAGACACACCAAGATCGTTTATAAAAGAATGAAGCAATATGAGATAAAAACAAAACACTATCTACTTAATCTAACAACACTACTATAATAACATACTATTTAAAGAAAATGTTAGGTGTAGTACCGACACAAATAGTTAGCATTGATAGGTTCTTTTAGAGGTGTACAATTCATTTCTTTTAATGTATAGGCACCAGACCCATAATTTTCTTAAATGAAATAAGGTCCTAGCCAACTAGGGCTGAATTTTCCTTTTTCATTTGGGGCAGCGTTTACGTTACATTGATTCTCATACAATACCAAGTCACCTTTGTTAAATGCATGAGGGATGACCTGATCGTTATAACTACATTGCATTCTTTTGGAATAATTTTGAAGATGCTCAGACCATTGATACACTGTTCATCAAGCATTTCAAGCTGATGCAATCATTGCTATTTATAATTATTTTCATTGATAAGCCCTTTAAGAGTGATTCACAATGAAGGAATTTCCAACTCCAAGGGAATTATTGCTTCGAAACCATAAAAAAGGTTGTAGGGAGTGTTTCCTATATATGTTCTAATACTTGTACAATAAGCCCACAACACATAGGTTAATTAAGTGTGTCAATCTTTATTATGTTTACTTACCATTTTTCTTAAGATTTATTCAAGAGTCTTGTTAGTTGATTCTGTTTGACCATTTGATTGTGGGTAATATGGTGTTGAAGAATGATGTTGAATATGAAATGTTTCCAAGAATCTCTTCACATCATTGTTCTTAAATAGAGTCACATTGTCTGAAACTAATGCAGAAGGAAGAACAAAGTGAGAAATAATGTGTTACAATATGAAATGACATATTGCATCAGTTGTTGTGGAGCAAAGAGGGATAGATTCTACCCATTTCATGAAGTAATTTGTTGTGGTAATTATAAAGGTATGTCCATCGAAAGAGGGTGGTGATATTTTTCCAATAAGATCCAAACCCCAAACCAAGAATGGCCAAATAGGAACTTGCGCATAAAGCTCGAAAGAAAGTGCATGAATCAAATTGTTGTGTTCTTGGCATTTATGAGATTTCTTAACGTGGGAAAAACAATCTTGTTCCATATGTATCCAATAATATCCTATGCGGATTAACATTTTCACTAACGATCTTCCTCCAAAATGTCCTCCACAAGCACCTGCATGGGCTTCTTCAAGTGCTATAGGGATTTCGGATTGTTTAAGACATCTAAGAAAGAGACCGTTAAACAACCATCTATATAGAACGTATAATAGAATTATATACTTAGACGCAAGTTTTTAAAGACAAACTCAAGTATTTTTAGTTGTAGGCTTAGGAAAGGTACCTTATTTTAAGTATTTGTATATCATTGTGTACCATTCACTAGAGTTTTTTACGTCAGTTAATAACACTTCTTTAACTTTATCGTTGATCGAAGGTTTTAAGATCATTTGGATTGTGAATGTGAAATCAACAAGACGATCTTTGGGAGATACAAGGGAGGCGACACTTGCCATTGCATATTCTTTTTGATTATCCTCTCATGGTATGTAATTAATAGTATATGATTCAAACTTGTCTAATAATTTTATTGTGAGGTCTTTGTATCGAATGAGCTTATCATGTTTTACTTGATATGAACCATTTATTTGTTTAATGACTAATTGGGAATCACCAATTATGGAAATATGTTGGACACCTAAGGCTAACACTGCACATATACTGGAGATTAAAGCTTCACACTTTGTAGTGTTATTTGTACATAGGAATTTTAGACAGAAGGGCAAGGGAATAGGATTTTCTAAAGGAGGGATTATTATAACCCCAACTATGGAGCTAGTTTGACACTTAGAACCATCAAAATATAGTTCCCATGTTTCTTTTTCTTTTTTGATAATCAACATACTTTTATCAAGGAACGAGTCCATATTAGGTAATCTTGAGGGAGAAGGAGCATCGACTAAATGGTTGGTTAAGGCTTGTCCTTTGACTAATTTTTGAGAGAAAAACATAAGATCAAACTCAGTTAACAACATAACCCATTTAGCTAAACGTCCTAATAAATGAGTTTTAGCAAAAGATGTTTTAAAGGATCAAACTTTGTCATCAAATATATTTCCGTGTTTAAAAATTAATGTCTCAATTCACTAGTAGCGAATACAAGAGCCAAACATTGTTTTCTATCATTGTATATCACGTTTCATAATCAAGTAGAGTTCAACTAATGTAATAAACAGGGTGTTCTCTACCACTCTCGTCATGTTGAGCCAACAATGCTTCTAGAGCATGGGCTGATGCTGCTATATTAAGGATGAATGGTTTTTCTTGTATAGCAGGTTGTAAAATAGGTGGAGTAACAAGATAATCTTTCTAAATCTCAAAGGCCAGTTTACAATCCTCATTCCACTTAAACTCAACCTTCTTTTTAAGAAGTTTCGCAAAGGGTATGTTTGGTCTATCAAGGATTCTACAAAATTATAGATAGCTTGAATTCTCCCTTGTAGGGTACATAACTAAGAGATGTTTTTAGGAGATGGCATGTTCATGATATAATCAATTTGGTGGAACCCTAAAAAATTGTCATGTTCCACTAGTCTAAAAATGCATTTTCTTGGGTGTTCGTCTGGTTTGGTGTGACTAGGGTTTAGGGTTTTATGTGAGGAGTCATTTTACTTTGAAAATTTTATTCTTTGTGTAAACCCTTAGTCTTTTGGTCTTTTTTTTTTGGTTGACCTGTTGTGGCCTGTTCTCGGTCATGTTAAGAACAACTTGAGTCATTGAGGGCCATGTTATGACTGGCCCCTTATGGTTAGGGTTTCTCGTTACCCATTGCTACTTTTGTCACATGCCTAGATCTGAGGTATTCCTTAATTTTATAGGGTTGATTATTCGACCTTTTTTGGCCTTTACATCCTTTACAAAAAATGTTATTAATCTGTTAAGACCTTATCGTGCATTCTCCTAGGATGTCCCCTCTTTTAAAACAACTTGGTGCACATGCAAAGTTTAGTTACTTAAGTGATCACTCATCACTGAAGTTATTTTTGTTATCAGGTTCATTACCACGATGAGCGATGGGTCTAAAGTTCTCCTTTGTATCATGTGTCACTGAAAGTTGTTTCTCTTCAGGTTTGGTTACCGCGATGAGTGATATGGCTATGTGCCTTTCGTATTGCTTATCGCTGAAATGTTTCAACTTCCCAGTTCCATTTCAACGAAGCACAATGGACATTGTCTTTTCCTTATATCATGTCATCGCAAAAGTATTGTATTACCTTTTCTGTTATTGTGATGAGTGACGAGAAGGTTTTGAGTGGAGAAATATGATTTTACCACTTGTTTGCACTTGAGGTCATTGCTAGGGAGTTTTTCCTCACCGAAATACAAATCCAACCTTGTGGTATTTTTGCGATGAGTGATGAAGGAGATGCTGGGGAATATTATTTCTAGGGGTAGTGTTGTAGCACATCATCAAAGTTTGAACATAACTTTAGGGCATTACTACGATGAGCGACAAAGTTTAGAAGATATGGTGAATACATAGGTGACTACATGGCAACTTTCTGAGGTGTCATCGCTATTTCCAAGTACAATCATAAAGGAAAGTGGTGATGCTTGAGGATAATCATTGATTATGTTTTAAATAAAAAATGATCGACAGTCGAGATTCAAAGTTGAGTGGCTGGTTGTCAGCTCACTCGTGTGAGCTTTCTTTGAAACATTAATGGTAGACACACTCTAGTAACTCTACATAGTGAGGGTTGTTAGTTGTTTTCTATCACAATTTGCAGTCATCGAGAGCTGAAGAATTTTTCTAGAGCCAGAGAAGAAGGTGTGAAGAGCTTGGGTGGGCAGTTGTAGAGAAATTGAAGATGAATTTTCTTAGGTAAGGTGGTATCTATATTTTTTTGTATCCACTATGCTTAACTAGCTGGTTTGGGGAATTCTTGAAGGGTCTGTAGGCTTTAGATGCTTGGGATTTGTAGGGGATTTTGAAAATTCCATTTTGGATTGATTGGAATTGTGTGTGGTTTGGGAAGAGTTTTGTCTTACAAGTTTAGTTTTGAGAATCTAAGCCATTAAGACTCTTCTGTAAGTGAAAGTTGGCAAGCTTCAGTCCTGTTGTTTTGTGAGAATGAACAAGCCTAGTGAGTCAAATGTTAGGCCGTAAATGAAACCTAAACAAAAGGGAGTCAAGAGGCCTAAGTTCCAAGATTACACACCCATAATTAAGTTAGAAATGTCTAAGAAGTCTACGAAGCCAAAAATAGTTAAGAAGGCTTTTTCCATATTCATGGGGGGTAAAGGAAAGAACACTTACAACCTGAGGAGTAGGGTTGTTATTCGCGACCAGAGTGCACCTGGTGGTGTGTTTCTGAAGGAAAAAAGTACAGAGAAGTAGGAGGCTAAGGAAGAGAAATTGAACAAGTCTAAAGAGAAGAAGAAGAGGGATAAAGACCGCAAGGCTTATGATTCTTATATGGAGGAACTTGATGTTGCCATGGAAGAGGAGGCAAAAGATGATCCCGAGTATGCCCGGTATCTTCTTACACTTGTTGGTCTAGAAGACTCTGATGATGGCAAGAAAAATTCTCTAGTTTCAACAAAGGCCCTAGGGGGACATGCACACTCTAATTCTGAGAATGATGAACCATTGCGGAGGTAATGTCCCATTTCAATGTTTTTTTTTTTATGACCGGTGTGAAGGAGAGGTGTTGGACACCACTACAACAATGAAGGATGCCTTTTAGAAGGCGAGTATGTCTTCTTCAACGATGTATGAGTTTTTTTCTTAAGTACTGATGGGGAGAACTTTTTGGTTAACGTGGATGAGAGGTTTTGGCACCACTGTGATGATGAATTATGCCTTTTGGAAGGTGGGTAAATATTCAACGATGGAAAGGATTTTTCTATTTTGTGATTTCCCCCTTTCTACAAGGTGAAAATATAAACGTATGGGGATCTTTGAAATTATAATGAAATTGAATATCAAATGTAAATTTGACTAAAATTGTAATTTGGCTCGAAGCTTGTTGTTCCCATGTTTCTATAAATGGGAATTTAAGGCCAATTACAGGAGGTTCAAGTTGTCTTTTGTTGGGTCTTTGGTTGGATAAAATAATACTCATATCAAGTTTTTGTAAATCAAGCATAGATTAATAGGATAGTATTGAGTCTTAGGTATGATTCTCGTTTGTAATGGGCATAATAGTTTTACGGTAGCAACAACATATGAATGGGAATTGAAAATTCTAGAAAAAATCCTCTCCTATGTATTTTGTCTCCCAAATTATGAATCGAATGATCAAGTATATTTTATTTGTCTTCAATTTTTTTTATTGAATGTGTGATTTTGTTTAT
>VDFB02077661.1:0-25675 GCA_007258455.2 Sequoia sempervirens
ACAACACAAGATCAAGGTGAAATTAAGTTCATTTTATCATTAATTATTCCCAAATCAAGTGTGAAAATATAAGTGACGACATTTTTCAACACTACAATGACAAAATTTTGGCTAAACTATTCCCTAGATCCTTGAAATACACTGCCTTAGAATGGTTTTCCTCATTATCAAATAACTAATTCATTCATTCAATGAAATTTATGAGGCCTTTATTAACCATTTCCAAGTTCATATGACCCCTAAGATGACCTTGGCCGATTTGATGAGATGTAAGCAAAAAAATGATGAAAAGGTTACTGACTTCATTTCATGCTACGAATCACTTTATTCCCAAATCAATTTGCAAATTCTTGATCCTCACCTTCAAATAATGTTCATTAAGAACTTAAAAACTAAGATACAAGATAATATTGGCATGATGAAATTTCCTTCCTTTGTTCCCTTGTTTACTTCTCTTCATGATTATCAAAACTCAGTTAGTAGTCATGAAACAAAATCCATCTCTAGCCGTCCTAAAAATTCTGAATCCACAAATCAAAATAATTACCAATCATTTAGAAAATAGAATAAAGGTTTTATCCAACTAAATCCCCCTCAACCAACTCAACATGTTGATGCCCAAGTGGCCTCTATAATGAATACTACTCCTTTTGCATTTGTTGATCTGGCATGGAAATTTACTCCCTTACCTAATACCCTTCATAACACAATGTCACAACTTTTAGAATAGAAAATAATCACCTTACCTCTTGTCAAAGCACATGATCCTAATAAACCATTACCTCCAAACTTTATATTGAATTCTTATTTCCATTATCACTAACAAAATGGACATGATACAACACATTGTAAGTGTCTTAAACATCTTGTGCAATACCTCATTGATTTTATCCTACTTTCAATTGGAGATCTTAATGATCAAGGAAATAATTTTGTTGCTCCTCCTAACAAAAACTTGCGAATATTTACCAACCCTATTCCAAAACAAAATATTTCATTTGTCAAAGAAACTAAAAAGAATGATGTGATGAATGCTGACACAGATGATGACATGGATATTGTTGAACAAGATCCTATGGATACTAATGAACAAAGTCCATTGGATGATATGGTTGGATTGATCAAAATTCAACCTCGTAAAGGCAAAACTAAAAAGCCTATTGAGATTGCTTTATCCTCACAAGATAAACTTAAGCATACACCTGATGGTCCTCTTTACATAGTCGGTCAAATCTATGATAAGCCCACTAATGGGATATTAATTGATCCCATCTATGGAGAAAATGTGATCACCGAGGAATTCTTACTTATGCATGAACTCTATCAAGAAACATATGATAAACTGAAAGCATGGATAAAGAAACATAATGGTTTCATTTGCCCTATGATGGGATCGAACACCCTTCCTTTAACCATTGGAATGAATAATTAGATGTCTCATTCTCCACCATCTTGACATCAGACCAGTTTCATGTGAACCTTGGTTATCCATGGCTATGCTCCATGGAAGTCATCTTGTTGATTGTGCATAAATGCTTAAAGTTTCCCTTTTATAATGAAATCTTTACTATGAATCATAGTGGCTTTAATCCTCTATCTTCCCATGGGAAATTTTCCTTATATTTATTTTTGGCTTGAGCCTATGGAACCTATTAAACCTTGCAAGGACTTCTTTTTCAAATCCTACCAAAAGTTTAAGGAAAAATATATAAAAATATTATCTCTTAAGAACATGCCTCCACCCATGACTGATCCACTTATCCTTGACGAAACTATGATTGAACCTGAAGAAATTCCAAACAACCAAGACCAACCTAAGATAGATTCTTTACCTAACTCCTACAAAAAAACAAGAGATAATGAAAAAAATACTTTCGTGCCTCCTAGGATAAAGCAAGTTTAAAAAGCTAAAGAGAAAGCGAGCGACCAACCTCCCATGATTCCTTCCATTCCTCTCCTTAGGGAAGAAAAGAAACCTATGGTTGATAGACTTGTTCCTACACTCAAAAACCAAACTAAAAGAAATTGAAATGCTATAGGGTAGGCATAGACATCGTGCTCTTGCTCAAAGGTTAAATGAAGAAAACAACGAATAAAATCAGCATCTGAACTTGACTGAAGCAATACACAACGAGTCTCCGTTGTCGCAACAAAAGGATCCTATACCACAACCACATCAAGAGCTAAACCCTTCTTTGGAAATTATCATTTGACCTCCCATTGTGATTAACTTGGATGATGATTATGATGAGGTTGCTAAAATTGATGATGAGGTTGCTAAAATTGATGAAGAAGTGCATAGTGAATTGAATACATTGTTTTCCTCTTCTATGAGCTTAAACACTAATTCTCCTAGGAAGAGTGTTGAACTTGGTTATAACCCTAGTTTGACACTTGATTTGCATGTGCTCTATTAGTCTTGTGTTTTTTCTTTTTTGCATGTTCTTGTGTGTGATTGCATGTGCGTAATGTGATCCCCCATGTTTTTTTTTATGTATATCTTTATTTGTGGCATTCCTCTATTTGTATCTACATTCATCTCTATGTTGTAAATCTTTTTATCTTTTCTTTGTCTTGTGTTTAACTTTAGGGGATGACACAAGGCATTGAGATATTCATGTCTCTTCCATGTTGGCCCAAAATATTTTCCTCTACCTTTTCTTTGTCTTGTGTTTTCCTTTTGGGGATGATGCAAGGTGTTGAGACATTCAGGTCTCTTCCATGTTGACCCAAAAAAAAATTCTCTTTTTTGCCCTCTTTATTTCATTCTTCCCGTTCCATGAGTATTTGGGGAATGATGATAGTTCCAAGCTCTCTAAAAATATTGTAGAAAATACATATTGACCTCAAATCCATGGATCCCTTTTGTGATTTTGGGGGTAACTCCATTTTTCATTGGCATTATTCTTTCTTAAATCATGTTTTATTGTGTAGTCTTCTTACTTCATGCAATACATCTTTCTCTTTGTGGTGACATTGGGTGTGATGTCCTTCAAGAGAGTGATATCTCTTAGCATATTATATTCCTCTTGGTCGCCTAAGAAAACACAATGCATCCCCTAAGTTACAAATATTATATTCTTCAATTGGTCCTCTCTTGGAGACATTAGGCATAATGTTGCCTAAGTTAAGACCTTACATGAACTAAGTAAAACTCCTTTGAATGTACCTTACACTATTTTTCACTTACAATAGGTGTTACATGGCCACCTTGCATAACAAAATTTGTTTTCCTATGGTGCCATCCTTTTTGTTCATGGGTGTCAAGCATACGGAGCTTTCATTGCCTCATGGAGCTAGTTTAGTTCATTGTTTTGTGGCACCTTATCAAAGTTATCACAAGGTATAATTTTGGTATGGTTACCATATGGGAGCCAAATTTAGGCAAGAATTTCCCATAGCCACTTGCTTGTCTATGTGAGCACATACTACCATGTGTGTATGTGTCTCAATGGGGGTTCACCTAGTGGATACCATATTCCACTAGCCCTTGTGAGCATCCATTGGTTTGCACAACGGAAATCGCATTCCACTTGTAAATTTTTCTTTTTGTAAAAATAGCCTTGATCTAATCCATAGCATGCAGGAAAAATGGTTGAAGCTTGATCCATCCCATTTTTTATTTACTTTTCTTTACCTTCTTTATGTCTTTGAAAATGTATGCTTGTGCCTTGATGTTGCTCCTTATATAATTTTCATGAGTGTCCTCTTGTGCCTATGTTGGTCTGCTATAGGATCTTGATCCCAGGGTCTTTTCCATCTCCTTTGATCTTTGTCATCCTATGTCTCCCGCATTGATACACTTGGACCCCTCTTCATGTGAGTTTGTATACTTTATTGTGAGTTTGAAGCAGGTTCAGCCTCTCACTTTAAAGTGAGGCTAAATGTAATGACAAAAATGTATCCCCTTACATTTTCAAATTTTTTTAGGCCCTCCCTATTGAATTGAGAATAATTTTGCCTTGATTTAGTGTTGTAATGTGTTTAACACATTCACATTAGGTCTTGGGCCCTTGAAAACTAAATGAACTTAATTATGCCTTATTTTGGGTGTTGTAAAGTGTACCTTCACACTTTCACACTAATTTAGGGTTTCATTAATAAAATGGGATTATTTATGCCTCATTTGGTCCTATTTTACTTCCACGAGCCTTCATTAATGCATCTTTCTAATATTAATCTTGACATAAACCAATATACAATCATGATTCATGTGTTTTTGGATTGTGTTTCATGGAAAAATAGGTTTTGCATCAAAATGAGTTAACAAGATGATGAAACACTACTTTTCACTATAAAACATGCAATTATGAGAGCCAAAATTCCTAAATAACAATTAGAAACTAATCCTAATTGGTTAAAAGCACAAACTTGTGTCACACTTTATAAAGGAATCGGCCAACAACAAAAAAAATTCTGAACCTCGACCACATAAAAGTTGTCTTTATGTTTTAAATTTCAAAATGGTGTAAACTAATGAAATGTAGAAATTTTGATGAAATTTATTCTTGTAGTTTTTCAAAATTTTAAAAAATTGTTTTCATTATGTATGTTTTTATCAATTTAAGGACAAATTTTGGAATGTTGATTTCAAAAAAGAGCAACTCCACGGGATGTCAAGAAAAAAATTGAAAAAAACTTCATTTCTCCCTAATTTTTTTCCCAAAATAGGTAATTTTAATATCTTGTGCATGGAAAAAATATATGAAATTTTGATGTATATTTTTCTCGTCATAACATTTTAAAGTTTGACATGTTAGAATTTGATAGTTTTCACGGGACGTCAACTATTATCAATTCTTTTAATTATTTTCAAAAAAAAAATTATACCCTTTTGAAGAAGAATCTCTCCTCTTGTGCCCCATATAAGTTTTAAATTTTTTTAATATTGTAACAAATATTTTGGGTCCCCAACATCTCTAACTCCTTAGGGTTTTTCACCTAGAAGGAGAGGAAAATGTGCCAAAATGACTTTGTTAAAATTAGAAGAAATGTAAAGAGCAATGTGAAGTGTGTGTGTGTGGATGTGTTTAAATGTTGGAAACTTAATGAAAATGTAGATTAAGGAATGTATTCTAACCTAATGTAAAATTGTTGGAAAACACAATGTGTATTCAAACAACTTGACTAGGAATGTAAACAAACTAAAACAAAAAATAACCTTGTTGAAGATATGAACCTGGAAGCTGGAAGAAGCTAGAATAAGGCTCTGAATACTTGCAGAAGACACTAGAAATTCTCACTAGGACTGATTCGCCATGTATGGCGAATGAGTCTTGTTTTTTTCTAGAAAGTGTCAGAACCAATTTCAGGGAATTGGGTATCCAGATCTTCAGAAATCATTGTTCAAGCCTAGAAATTGGACTGATTCACCATCAATGGCGAATGAGTCCTCTTCTGGAAAACAGAGAAATCTGGATTGGATTATGTGGCTTAGGATCTACAATTTTGTTTCTGATGAATCTTCGGATCTGAATCTACAAAATTAGACCTGTAGACTCTCTCCAAGCTTGAAATAGGGCTTGAAACACCTTGAATGACTTTGATAAGATGTGTACACCTTTCCTCACCTTTCCACTTGATAAATCTGCATACACAAACACATGTATGCAAAGGGGGAAAAGTGTTGAAGGTTAGGATATGGGGGTTTGCCTTGGTCAAACCCCTTTAGGTAATTAAACTAAAGTGATGAAATAAAGTAATGGAACATGCAACAATGGATATGATTACCTTTTCATGATGATTTGATCTTGAAAGTATGCAACAATGGAGGAAGATTCATCCCTTGAATGCTTTAGAAATCTAACTTGAAGACTTCTAATAAATAAACCCTAACTTGTCTGATTTGGATGAGAAGATAGAAGATGAATTAATGATGAGAGATGTAAAAAATGGGTTGTTACCTCTAGAATGAGGATAAAAACACTTATTTATAGACAATTGTGCCTTACTATCCTGATTATACCTCATCACAGGGTGACATGTAGTGAAATTAAACTTTAAATTTCACTTTTTCCTGCTCAAGGGTCAAAATGGGGCCAAATAGGACTCATTCACCACACATGGCGAATGTGTCCCACCTAGATGGGACTGATTAGCCATGCATGGAAAATGGGTCCCATAGGGGCCATTCCAGTAGCTCAAAAGCCAAGGAATAAGGAAATAAGGTTTAATTTGCAACTTTTTCGAGTATTTGATCAATTAAAGCCTCAGGATGCACAATATGGGTCATTAGGGACCTATTAGTGATGATTTAAATGTAAAATAGGTCTTAATACACATAAATCAATGTGAAAGTGTGGTTAAATGCACTTTACAACACTAAAATTAGGTCCACATAGCCTAGAAGGGCACAAAAACCAATGTGAATGTGCAAGACACATTACAACACTAGTTTATCATTAAGTTTAGTTCAAGAACCTTTTAGATTGATTTAATAATCCTATTAAACACATTTTACAATGTTGAATTAGGGAGAAATACATTAATTAAGTCTAGAAAAGCATGAAAGTCATTTACAAGACTTTACAACACCTTTACAAGACATTGTTAAAAGCATTTTATTCGATTTGCAAGGGTCCAAGACCTAGTGTGGACACATAAAATGCCTCACAACACTAGATTAAGACCACATTAAGTCTATTTTATCATGAATTAATCCCATGTCAAGCAAAGGGTACATTTTTCTACAACACAAATATGTTTTAATATTTTTTTTAATTTCTAATCATCCTCTTTTTTAATTTTAACAACCTACTTGCATGATTGTAAAAATAAAATATATTAAAATTAAATCAAAATATTAATATATATATATATATATGGATTCACCACTTCGAGCTCTACAAAAGGGTATTTTTATTTTTTGCAAAAAAATCATTTTGACTGGAGAAATACTCTACCAAATTTGAATGTTTCAAAAAATTCTTAAAAAAGGTGAGTTAGCTGCCAAGTAGGATGCCAACCAGACATGCTCGGTTGAGTATGTTTAAGTCAAGCATGTTTTGGCTAAAACATACTCAGCCGAAACATACTCGACTGAAAATTGCTTGATATTTTCAAGCTATAAATACCAAGTATGCTCACTATTTTCACATTTTTGGTCGGACATATTTTGCGGATTGGCTTTTGACCGAAACCTCTTCAGTCGAAAAGGTACCTGCCACATTAGTGTTGCATGGTTTCAGTTTAAATCCACTCAATTGAATATCTTCTAGGCAAAAATAGTTCACTCAAAACTATTTATTTGGCCAAAAGTGTGACACACTATTGTGCTATTACCCAACTATTATAACAACTATGAGGAGTTTTAAGAGCTCAAAATGATGTGTACCTTTTTGTAAGAAGGTTGTTTATAGGGCACAAAGGACTCATTCACCTTTAGTGGAGAATGGGTCCCTGTTAGGGTTTTTGAAGCTGAGATCTAGGTTTTTTTCCTCGATTATTGCACTCTTAGATCCTCGGTTGTTAGCTCTCAAAAACCTATTACAAATTTTGTAGCCTTCTTTATGTGTTCTTGCACTATGAATGACAACTTTTGCAACTTGACAATTTTGGCAATTTTGCTTCAAACTTGTTCTCCACTTGATCTCCAACCTATAAATCTACAAACACACATTCAAGAGAAGAAAAACTTGTTGATTATTAGTGAATTGGGGTTTTCCTTGGTCAAACACCTTTTAGGTAATTAAAATAAATTATGAAATAATGAAATTGAAGCATGAACATGAAACAATGGAATGTTGATACCTTGGAAGTTTTCTTGGAGTATAAATTTACAAACTAACATGTGGTGTCCATGAAGAATGTAGATCTTGATCTCAAATAAGATGTGAAACAATACTCATAATATGGATCGTCAATGCTACATCAACTATCTTAGCTCAACAACAGGCATGAATGCACTATTCCTTTGTCATGATGACATGATCTTGAATTGTTGCAATAAGTCTTCAATAATCTTCCCTTGAATGTATTTGAAATGCTCTTGTGAACTCTATAATTCTCTTGTGAATGTACTCTTGAGTGCTCATGAAGGTCTAGGATGAAACTATGTGCATTAACCCCATATTTATACTAAATCTAGAGATTAACCCCAAAATTCAAATAATTCAAGCCGATACCAGATCTAGAATTAAAAATCCTTAGAATCACGCCAAATTTAAATTCAAAAAGGGGTCCTAAGAGAGGACCCATTCACCACTAAAGGTGAATGGGTCTTGGCAGAAGTTTGTAGGACCTTGCTTTGGGGAGTGGAAAGAACATCAAAAACCCACCTCAAATATTCATAGAAAGGGGGGTCCTATGTGGAGAGGACCCATTCACCACTAAAGGAAAATGGGTCCTAGCACCACTTTCTAGAACCTTGATTTTTCCAAATTATATTTATGCCATTTGATTATTGTGTGTTGGGATAGATCTCTTGGAAGGTGTCATTAAGAAGGATTAAATTTGAATTAAAGGGGCCAATTGAGCTCAATTAACCACAATTAATTAATGCAACCCTAGTTAAGTGTGAAAGTGTTCTACAGCACTTTACAAAACCTTAAATAAAGTACAATTTAAGTACATTTGTTAAGAATGGACCCTAGATTAATTTGAATGTGTACAACACATTACAACATTAAACCAAGGCACAATTAGGATAATTCAATGACAATTATTCCAAATTAAGTAAGGAAAAGGGATACTTTTTTCATTACTACATTTTTCCCCCACTTTAGTGAGAGCTTGTCCCCATAATAAACTCACACTAAAGTAGAAATTCAATACACTTTAGTATGTAGAAATAGCAAAGATACATAACCATGCCCTATCAAAGGCCAAGAAAAATACAAAAAAAACAAAGGATCAAGCACAACCGTTCCAACGCGATGTGGAATGGGGTTGTTTGTCTATAACATGTGCTACTCACTCTAGGGTAATTGAACCTCATTCTATCCACTAGGTGTTTTGTCCCAATCATGTGTTGCTCACTCTAGGGTAGTGGAACCTCAGTTTTTCCACTAGGTGAGTTATCCTAACGAGGTGGTTTAGTGAGAAATTCATGCCAGTGTGTCATCTTCTCATCATACTAACCATACCATGATTGTTTTTGTTATCTCGTGGTCTCTTGTAGGAAATGGTAGGATGACTTGCTATAGGTTATTTTTGGATGTTCATAAGGGTTGTCGATTCAATCATTGCTTCATCAAGGATTGGTTGTTCAATCATAGGCTGAGGCATGCTTCGAAGGGATAATTCTGCTATTTTCTTTGCTTTGAACTTTTGATAATATTTGAAAAAGAAATCCTCACGAGGTTTAATAGGTTCCATAGGTTCGGGCCAAGAGAAATCTAATGAAAAGTTCCCTCAGGCTAATGTAGGATTAAATCCACTATGATGCACTTTAAATATATCATTGCTAAATGGAAACTTTAGATATTTATGCACAACTAAAGGGATGAAATTCATGGAGTGAAGCCATGGATAGCCTAGCTTCACACGAAATTGGTCTGATTGTGGAGTGATGGTGAATGCGATAGTTAATGTTTTCAGTCTGACTTTTAAAGGGAGATCTATCAAGCCCATCATAGGACAAGAAAAACCATTGTGTGTCTTGATCCATGCTTTCGGTTTATTATATGTATCTTGACATAGTTCATGTATGAATAGGAATTATTCAATGATCACATTCTCTCCACATATGGGATCAATCAATATCCCAATAGTGGGCTTATCATTTATTTTTCCAACTATGTAAAGAGGACAATCAGGTGCACATTTAAGTATGTCATTTTGTGACAAAGTAATGCCAAGAGGCTTCTTATTTGATCCCTTACAAGGTATAGCTTTGATAAATTCTACCATTTCAATCAGTTGTTCTTCATTGATATCTTGTATGTTTTCATTATCCATGTCAACCTTCATCACATCATTCTTTGTTTCACTATCTTCAATAAGGTTTACCGTGGCATGTATGTTATTATTGTCTTGTTTGTTCAAGTACTCATGGAAGAAGCAACTAAGGCTATAGAAAATTTGTGTTTCATTTCGAGTTTTAAGCACTTTCCTTAGATTTTGTATAATAGGAACCATGCTAATGTCTATGATTTCACTAAGGATATTATCTTGTAAGTTTTCTAGTTGTTCATATAGTTTTTCTATAACATCATGCACATTGATTGTAGGAGGTGAAGTCATAGGAAATGAAGTATGCAAACTATGAGCCATGGAAGGTTGATTATCAACACTATCAGAAACAGAGCTAGAAAACCAAAGATACACGATGAGTGAGATATCGTGGGGTGACATTAGCATTGAACTACATCTTACAATAGTATTCCTAATAGGAAACCAAGTTGTAAAGCTCATACAAGTTTTATAAACCTAGTGTGCAAGCCCAAAATGGAAAAGGGCGATGTAATGACCTTGAATGAAATGCACTTTTCAAATTCTAAACAATGTAATTTATTGATTACAAAATATAATAAACTAAAAATGAAATGTTGTAAATGCAATTTTGATTTTTGACAATGCACTGAAATGAAGCAAATTAAGCTAGATGTAATGAAATTGATGAAATAGAAAATCAGAAAATTGAAACAGGAAAGTAACAACACCAAACATAAGCTTAAAACTAAAATTTCAACTTCCAAAAAATGCAGATCAGGATCTAACAGGGATTCATTTACTAGTAAGGGAAAATGGGTCCTGGTTAAGTATTTTTGAAATGTCTTTTCTGATTTCAGAGTGATTTTCAATGCTTTTTCAGATGTCAGAAAGGTTTAGGTCAGGCCTGATCAGCGACACATTCACCAATAAAGGTGAATGGGTCCTTGATTAGGATTTTTAACTATTTTTGAATAATTTTCAAGGTTTCTAAATTGTGTTTCAATTCTAGGTCTAAGACAATAACTTTCAGTTTCAGGTTTTCTAGAAATGCAATGTAAAAATGCAATAAAATGATGAATGCAAAGACCTATTTTGAAATTCAATGTTTTTTTTATTTTTAAATGCAATTTTCTGAGATCTAAATGATATGAAAAGTGACTAATTTATTTTTGTATTTTTCATATTTAGAGAATGCAAAACAATGAAATTCTAAACCCTAAATGAGATGCAAGTTTGAATGTAAAGTAGTAAACCCTAAATGAGATCTAATTCAATGAAATTTTAATGCAAATGAATGCAAGATCTAATGTAGGATGAAATGAAAGACTTCAAAATCAGAAAATTGCAATATTTAATAGGTAGGGTTCACCATTAATGTTTCATAGAAAAATAGGGTTTGCATCAAAATGAGTTAAAAAGATGATGAAACACTACTTTTCACTATAAAACATGGAATTATGGGAGCTAAAATGCCTAAATAACAATAAAAAACTAATCCTAACTATTATAGCAACTATGAGGGGAGTTTTTAGAGCTCAAAATGATGTGTACCTTTCTACAAGAAGGCTGTTTTTAGGGCACAAAGGACTCATTCGCCTTTGGTGGCGAATGGGTCCATGTTAGGGTTTTATGAAGCTGAGATTTGGGTTATGTTCCTTGCTTCCTACACTCTCATATCCTTGTTTTTCAACTCCCAAAAAACTGTAACAAATTATATAGCCTTCTTTTCATGTTCTTGCACTATGAATGACAACTTTTGCAACTTGACAATTTTGGCAATATTTCTTCAAACTTGTTCTTCACTTGATCTTCAACCTATAAAACTACAAACACAAATTCAAGAGAAGAAAAACTTGTTGATTGTTAGTGAATAGGGGTTTTCCTCAGTCAAACCCCTTTTAGGTAATTAAACCAAATGATGAAATAATGAAATTGAAGCATGAACATGGAACAATGGAATGTTGATAGCTTGGAAGTTGTCTTGGAGTATAAACCTACAAATTAACATGTGGTCACCATGAAGGATATAGATCTTGATCTCAAATAAGATGTGAAACAATACTCAAAATATGGATCTTCAATGCTACATCAACTATCTTAACTCAACAACATGCATGAATGGACTATGCCTTTGTCATGATGATACGATCTTGAATTGGTGCAATAATTCTTCAATAATATGCCCTTGAATGTCTTTAAAATGATCTTGTGAACTCTATAATTTTCTTGTAAATGTACTACTCATGAAGATCTAGGATGAAACTATGTGAATTGACCCATATTTATACTAAATCTAGAGATTAACCCCAAAATTCAAATAATTCAAGCTGACACCAGATCTAGAATTAAAAATCCTTAGAATCCTACCAAAATTAAATTCAAAAAGGGGGTCCTAAGAGAGGAGGATCCATTCGCCACTAAAGGAAAATGGGTCCTGGCACAACTTTTCAAGACCTTTCTTCAGGGGGTGGAAAGAACATAAAAAAACCCACCTCAAATATGCATAGAAAGGGGGGTCTTATGTGGAGATGACCTATTCACCACTAAAGGTGAATGGAGGAAAATGGGTCCTAACACCACTTTCTAGGACCTTAGTTTTTCCAAATTAAATGTTATGCCATTTTATTTTTGAGTGTCGAGATAGATATCTCAAAAGGTGTCATTAAGAAGGCTTAAATTTGAATTAAAGGGGCTAATTAAGCTCAATTAACCACAATTAATTAATGCAACCCTAGTTAAATGTGAAAGTGTTCTACAACACTTTACAACACCATAAATAAAGTATAATTTAAGTACATTTTGTTAAAAAGGGGTCCTAGATTAATGTGAATGTGTACAACAAATTACAACATTAAACCAAGGCACAATTAGGCTAATTCAATGACAATTATTCCAAATTAAGTAAGTAAAAGGGATACTTTTTTGTTACTATAGATTGTAACCCCCAAATCTTAGCCTAATGGGACTCATATACCAGCTTAGGAATATGATTCCCATGTGGCTTAAACCTCAATCAAATTCAAGTTCTTGGTGGGATTTTATTCCCCTAGATTTGATGTCATCTTGTAGTGTTGTAATTTCGAGAAATTTGGCATAAACAAGCATAAATACATGGTTTTTTTCATTCATTTCACTTAAGACTTTCATGAGAGAAATCCTAATAGAAAATTGGTGATTACAAGAGTTTACAAGAGAATTCACTTGAGCTTTCAAGAGTGAATTATCAAGGTTTTAACAACATTATTCAAGTATCAAGCATCATGTCAAAGTCATCATCCATCATGTTTATTTTTGAGCTAACATTTGTGATGTCGGATTTCATGATCCATGCAAGTATTCAGGTCAAGATCCATATCACTCAAGCAAGAGTCAAGATCTACATCCATTGGAGCCATTTCATGCATGTTTGCAACACTTTATATCTAGGGTTTGGTGACTTGCAACATCATTTTGTTCATTCATCATTCCTCATTTACATTTGATTTCATTACAAGGTTTGATTACCAAAACATGGTTTGACCAAGGAAAACCCATTACTACTTACAAATAAACATTTTCCCCTCTCTTTAGTGTGTGATTTGTAGACCAAGGTTGAAGACACATTAAAGAGCAAGATTGGAATAAGTTGTCACCTTGTTTACAAGATCACTAAAAGGCATCTATAGAGTAGAATTCATCCTTTCAGATCCAGAAATCAGGTTAAGAAGACAAAGCAGAGATTGAAGAGCATATTTAGATCTTGATCCTCTAAAAAATCCTAGGAGGACTAATACACGACTCCTAGCGTATGAGTCTCAATACAACCAATTTTCCATATTTTAGGAGTTCCAGACCTATCACTACTAGATTTTTGTTCCTGCCCAAAAACCCTAATCTGGGACTAAATCATCTAGCCTAGCGTATGAGTCGTAGTGTGCATTAAATTCAACATTTTTAAACTTTTAGGTCTTCATTTAAGATTTCATAGGTTTCCAGGTGCCCCTCTGTACTTTTCTAGTTTTTTCTCTTTTGGATTCATTTCTAGGTCATCTATTCAAGTCTTGCATATCATTAGGTTTGATTATTAGGTTTTGCAAGTTACTTGTCTTTCCAAGCCCTAGCTTGGTGGTGAACCCTTCTTTATCCTAAGGATACCTTATTGAAAGATCTCTTTCCCCATTGCTACCTTCAGATTGAGATCTCTAAGGTCTCCTTGAATGTAATAAGAGTGAAATAGGAACTCTATCCTCATGCTTCATCTCCTAAAAGGTGGGGTACTCTATTTCCATCATTACATTTCTATATCACTACCTCTCTGTTAAAAATCTAGCTGAAGGGAACACTTTGCTTTTTCTTTATTCTTGTCTCAGCTCTATTTTCCAATCTCCTAAGTCTAGTTGCCAACTTACACATAAAATACAGAGATCTATTTCCCTCACTTGAGAGTCCTTTTATTTTATCCAAGTTCCATCATTTTCACAATGAATTCCAAAATGTCTACATGGTCCCTAGCTTTCTAGACTTCCAATATCTCACCCACAATAGAGGAATGATAAAATAGATTGTCACTCTTGCCATCATACATCAGGTGAGTAGGCGTGGAGATATTTTTACTCATCATGTCTTCATAGGCTAGCATTGCATCATTAGGATCAATCTAAAAAAAAAATTCTACTATCTTTGTGTAAGTAGATTCATGGCATTTTCATCTATAGTAATGGTGCCACATGTTTGATCCATGCTAAGGTCAGTATACTCTTTGGATTATCTTGTAGTGTTGTTGGTTCTAGGAAAATTCACCACTAAAAATTCACCTCCAAAAATTCACCACCATGAAAATTCACTACAATAAATTTGTTGTAGCGAATTTCCCATGAGGTGAATTCATCATGGTGATGAATTTTCCTATGGTGAATTGTTGGTGTTGAATTTTTTGACAGTGAATTGTTAGCGGTGAATTTTTCTGAAGCCAATATTGCCATGGGATATGAAGGGTGCTCTCTCAAAATTATGTGTATACAAATCCTAATGTATGAGATGTCTTCAGCACTTGGATCCTTACCAAAACATACAAAACAAAAAAAATGTTTTTTATATTGTCTAGGAATAAGCTTTGACTGGTAACTATAGTTTTCATAAAGCATGGTCCATTTTAGTTGATCTGATCTCTTGCAAAATTGGAAAAAAAGTTGTATTATAAATATTCATTCTTATATGATCATGATTTTTTTTTAACATTATATACATCCAAAAAAATATATTTTAATGCATAGAAGACTTTCTTTCATTAGAAAAATTTAAAAACTATGAAAGTATTAGATACTTGCAAGTTATTAATATATTAGAATTATTGGATATCAAGTAACTTATAATTTTCAACTTGGGATTGGATTTCATTGTATCATATTGACCATAATCTTAAAGGGTAAAAGAATAAATCAATCAAGTATAAACCTTTTTTCATGTTGTGACAAACTTGGGCTAGTGTCTTTAGTCTTGGTTTTCTTTAAAAATATATATACACACATTATTGTCATAACGTCCACATCCATGCAAGATGAAGAGGATGTCATATTGAAAATATAATTCTTAGGGGGATATTTAGCTCTTGATTGTCAAGTAAATGGTTAACATTAACACATGTAATCTTTTTTAATGAGAAAATATTGTAAATTGTGAAATAATAAAAGTAATGAATTTATCATCTTTTGAAAAACCAGTTGATGGTGACCTAAAATTCCCCCATATAGAGTTGTAATTTGAAATAATCATTAAAATAGAGAGGGAGAGATACTCAAATTATAAGTAAACATGTTTTCTTATTTTTAAAGGAGATGGGAGTGTGATTTACAATTTGTGACAAAATTAGATCTATTAAAGAGCACTCTCATATTGAAATGGCTCTTTGAGCTATTAATTTTGACCTATTAAATAATAGGATTTTGATAAATAGTTATCCCTATGCAACTCTTTCATTAGGATGTTGAAAATGTGTGTGCTATATTTGGTAATAATTACTTTAGTAGTATTAAATTCAACTTTGTTCTTATTTCTTTTTGGCTAGCACTTTCTTCTACAAAGAATTTATCTTTGACATAGATTTAATGAATTTTATATGTCCATGGTAATTATCATTTGATTTTTATTCTATTTTCTTAAAGTGGTTTTTATGTCAATTAAAAATTGACACTAAATAATTTGTTACATAAGTCAGAAAAAATAACTTGAAGATGATTAATTAATGTCTCTATTTTATACTTGATGTAGTTCACTCATAATGTAGGAGTTTATGTTGAACTCCTCAACACCCAGGATCACCTATAAAGAAAATAAGTTCCACAAGTGAGATGGAAAAAATACCATGCTATGAGTTTGGATGCAAGATTGCTAGATTAAATATGTGTTGATTGTTATAATGTACATATGAAGCCTTGCTTCTATAGCTAAGGTGTGATGATGTACCGACATTAAATGACTATCATAATTGAATGGCATGAGACAACTTTAAATAACCTAGGATACAAGCATTAAATAAAATCCAACTAGATAGGATAAGTGACAACTAATGCTTAACTAGAAATATTCCTTCCTAGAAACTAAGTGGACTTAATATGTAAATAGGACCTAGATAGGTAAAAAACCTATTTACACCAAAACCCCCCTTTAAGTACAACTTAGAGAGTACAATTATGAAAATGACATAAAGATGGGTCCCAGCTGTGAGGCCATGTTAGGTACCCATGTACATATGTAAATGTAATCTCTCACGAAGATAGAAAAGGAGAAAACCTAGTGGGACAAAATTCCTCTCCAAAAGAGAGATGAAAGACAATAATTCTCTCCATGAAAAATGAGAGGAAAAAACCCAATTTGAGGAAAAATACCCACATAAGAGAGACAAAGAAGAGATTGTTAGCAAAGGAAAAGGGAAAGTACAACCTAAATATCTATACCCTAGTATCCCTAAAGTGGAAAATTTATACCCCAAAGGGTCCAGTGGTAGAAGTGATTAAATGCAGTAAGGAATTATTATCTAACACTAGCTTATATAGAAATTATAAATAAGATTCATCCACAATACATATATCCATTGAATCCTTTTAAGTCCATATATATTTATATAACCATTACATCATCAGGTCTTAGTCTCTTCTTTACATTACAATCATTTCTTATTGTATATCTCTAGCCTATGAATCTATATATTTTATATCTCTTATTTTGTCATCTATTACATGCATATATCATCTCTTAGTATCTTATAAAGATGTGACCCTTCTAAGGTGCCCCCTAACCTATTTCTCTTATCATCCAGATGCTTCACACTTGCTTTGTAGTAGATTTTGATAAGTTCTACTATGTTTCTTGCACCTTTCCAACATCATCCCCCCTTTCAAAATTATGTCTTCTCCTCATGGCATGCTTCAATCACTTAGGAGAATATATTTGTAGATAATATTCAGTTGTACCAATGGTGTACCCCATTGCTATTTTTATTGTTGTAGTAATTTTATGTGCCCTTGTGTGTTTATTTAAGTAGTCTCTACCTCTGCCAGATTTGTAGGGATATTTATTTGTTGTGTTAGCTTTTTCTTCTCCTAATACTCTACATAAGTGTGCAATATTGATGCTTATTGTTTCTCTCAAATTTTTACTTGCAACCTTGTGCTAAATTCCTTTGATCATGCATCTGCTATGGCTAAGTGTGTGTGTGTGTTCTTTAACTAGGCCCTTATTGCTCTATCCATATCTTTTAATGGATCATAGGAGGCTACAACTTGTGTTATCTAGCCTTCTAATTATTCTATCTGATGATCCTTTATTATCTTTATGAGTGTAGGCCATTGTAGAAAAAACTGATAGAGGACATTATCCTCTATAATGTTACTCTTGAATTTATTTATTTTTCCAATTCAAGTGAGCTACCACACATTTATTTGTAGCTTCTTCCTAGGCCTCTTGTTTCATTCTACTTTTTGGGCTTTTAGGTCTGCTTGGAGGTCATCCACTAACTACTTGATCTATTGTGGTAGGGGAAGGGAGGTATCCATTTGCATATGTGGAATGGATCTTTAAAAATTCTATACTGCTTCTTCCAATTAATTCACATTGTTTATATGTTGTTGCAATATTTCTTCCCTTGTTGTTGCAGTGGTGGATTGTTAGCCAGATTAACTTATGACCCATGAATGAATTTTGTATCAACTGGGGAATGCGTGATGACTAAAGCTACTTTCGTTGCACTGGGAAATCCTTGATGGATTGAATGGGAGAAACTAAAGTAGTTACGTTCTTCTCCCCTTGTTGTGCTTTTTATTGTGTTTGTTCCTTGTCCACATAGGTATGTGGTAGACTTCCTATTGGAGAGGGCGATGGTGTGGCTTGTTTCTTTTCTATTTCTTCCACAAGCATGGACTCCATTTTTTCTATGTTATCACAATGGTTTCTTCTTGTATATTTGTTATCTCCTTGTGCTAGCCTCCATTATAGTTTCTATTAATTTCTTTGTCCACAGTTCATGGGATTGAGATTGTATTAACTATTGCTTTTGATATGTGATAAGATTCAACCCTACTTTGATTTTCTTATTTCTTATGTCCTCTTCTTCTTTAAGGGATTTCTTCTTCTTTAAGGGATTTCTCCCTTCTTCCCTAGATTGTGGTAATAATATCTTGTGGGAAGTCTTTGATGAGCTCCTCTAGTATTTTTTAAAACTTTCTTATATACATAACTAAACTTTGTGTAATTCTATCTTTATTTGCTAGGTTTTCATCCTCATACATAGATAAAATTGTGAAATTATACAATGATAAATGATGGAAATGGTAGTCAACATCACGCTGATGGGGGTTTGTGGTTGCTCCTTTTCCTTTGGCTGTTTGATTTGTACTATCAATTCCTTCCTCTTTCTCTTTTGGGGAAGCTTTTATACCACTTCTACCTCTTCTTATTATTCTTCTTATTTTTTCTCTATCATAGAAGTGATGATTTTTATTTTCACCACTTATTTAGGCCTTCCCTTGCAAATTTTCTTTTCTACACTCATTTGCATTAGTTTCTTTGTCTCCTCTTGTACCTTTTTACCCTTAGGAGTTGTAATTATTTGGGAAGAGGATGTTGGACCCTCTGATTGAGTACTTGTAGCACCATACAATCTCTTGAATCTTCATGCAATTGGTAAGTGTGTTTCCAGAGTTGGTGCTAAGGAGGATGATTTTGTGATATATTTTGATAGGATACACCACTTCTTTTGTAGCTACTCCTTATACTTCTCAAAATTATCCTTGAAATTCTTCTTATGGATCTAGTCTATTATCTCCTTGTAGGTGTCAAATATCTCTACATTTGGGTCATTTGGCTCGTTGAGGATGCTTATGGCATAGGAATTCACCTCCTTTTCTGAGACCTCATATAGGATCTTAGGGATCCAAGTTTTTTTTGGCCCCACCACCTCCATGTAGGTGTAATATTTATCTACCAAGAATGTGATTGTATTTGTGTATTATTTCACTTACTCATAAGGAATCTACTCCCATGCCTACATATACTACTAGAAACTTTTGAAGAATATCCAGTATATGGTAGTATACGTTTGTTTGTCCAAAATTTTGTGAGTATGCATCTTTATCTATGCAACTATCAATAGGTGGGTCTACTAATGCTTGCCTTTAAAACTTGGTAGCTCATTGAGGAAACAAAAAGATAGGAAGATCAGGAGTGTACCATCAAAAGTTGTAGTGGGAAGTATTTATCTTCTATAGATTCTCCATGAGTTTCTCCCAAATCACCTCAAAGAGGTGAAAATATTTTCCCTAACACAAGGCTTATTAACCCCTTGCTCCCCAAGTGTAGGGACAAAGGTGAGCCAAATGGATTATGATTGCATAAAACTTAATTTATACCTCCATGCATGGTAGTTAGTATGTTATGATACTACAACTACCACATGGCAAGGAGCAACAACTAATGCTATTTGTCTCTTGTATGATTAAGTGAAGGTATTTTTGATGTTTTCATTATTTTTGAAGGAAAATAACCAAGACCTCTTGTTGTTTCTTGCATATTAGGTTTTATAGGGACACATATACCTTGTTATTGTACACTGCATCCTTTTTCATTATAGCCAAGTTGTTTCAAAAGTTGATAACCTCTTCCATAAATAGCTTCCATTTATTTTGAAGAAGGTGGTTTCTCATGACCACTTTCATCATAAGTGGCTATGTAATTTATGTTTTTCTCTTTGATAGAAGTTGTGGATTCAGATGTTTTAATGATTTAATTATAGGCCGAGTGAATATCATTGCACCTAACTCAAGGATTCTTAACCCCTTGCTCCCTAAGTGTAGGGACAAAGGTGAGCCAAATGGAATATGATATGCTACTCCAAGTTGCAAAATGAAATGTGATTTCCTAAAAATTAATTTATCCTTCATGCATCGTAGTATGTTATGAGACTACAACTACCACACGGAAAGGAGAAAAACCTAATGCTATTTGTCTCTTGTATGATTAAGTGAAGGTATTTTTGATGTTTTTCATTATTTTTGAAGAATAATAACCAAGACCTATTTTTGTTTCTTGCATGTTAGGTTCTATAGGGACAAATATACCTTGTTCTTGTACACCACATCCTTTTCCATTATAGCCAATTTGTTTTAAAATTTGATAACCTATTCCATAAATAGATTCCATTTGTTTTGAAGAAGGTGAATTTTCATGACCAATTTCATCATAAGTGCATGTGTAATTTATGTTTTTATCTTTGCTAAAATTTGTGGATTCATATGTTTTTAATGATTCAATGATAGGTTGAGTGGATATCATTTTGGCATCTTTCTCTTTTCCCAATTTTTTGTAATCTTGTATTCCCCCATGAATGTAGGTGTGAAATCTAATGAATCCCAATTGCCATCAAACAATTTTATCACTGATGAAAGACACTCATTTTTTTCCTCAATTTGTAAAGGTTCCACTTTTGTAGTTGGTGTCAATTTTTTAAGAAGATTCTTCATTCTTGTTTTAGTTTCTAAACATTTTTTATATTTTGGATCAGATTTTATCATGTAAACCTTATTTTTGTAAGTGTACTTCATTAGATGATGAAGCTTGAAGGTACCTCTTTCATTTCATGAATCTATGGTCTACCCAAGAGAAGCTTATATGAAAGTTTGTGAGGCATGATTTAATGTATGGGAGTTTGCAACACAACCTTACTAGCTTTAACACGTAACATTATCACACCAAGTGGTTATCTTTCCATGGTAACAAAAACTTTTATTGACAAATCAACAAGTTGAAAATTGAAAGTTATATCCACTCCAATTCTAACCAAAATATTTACACTACAAACATTAATGCATGAACCATTGTCTATAAGGGTACTTCTAATCCCAATTTAGTTAATACTATCCATTATCATCAAAGCCTTATTTTTTTTGCATTTCCAAAGGGAGTAACTTAGTTTGATGAAATACCATATCCAAATTAACAAATTTGCACCCTCAATTAAGGCTGCCACATCATTTGGTTGCATACTAGGACAAAAAAAAATTGCAAAGAATTTTGAAGCATGTCATCATAAACAAGTGATATTTGAATCAAATCCCACAAGGAGATCTTAGCAAGAGTGTTACAAAGTTGTTCAATAATATCATATTCTTTACCACTACACTACTAGATATGTGTGAGAAATAGTATGGTAACTTTGTTTCTATGACACATTATTATAAGTAACTTTTTTTGCAAAATCTTAGGATATGGCCATGAGGTTTAGGAGGTCCTATAATGAGAGGTGACTTAGGTGGTCCAATAATTGGAGGAATATTAGGAGGTCCAAAAGGGGTTTTAGGTGGTCCAATAATCAAAGGAAATCTAATAGTCAATTGTGCATTCATAACCTCAATGGATTTAAGTTCTTGTTGATGATATTATATCGAGGGGGATTCTATTGTCACCTTAGCATCTTCATCTATGTAATCCATAAATATATCAATGATTTTATCCTCTTGTGCCATAATATCTTCCCAAGTAGAAGAGGTATTGGGAGAGACACAATCAAGATCCTCATGAAACTCAATGATTGGATCCTCTAACACCAAGATACCTTCTTTAAAAGTAAGTGAGGTATCGAGAGAAGAAAAAATATGATTGAGATGATTGTTAATGATTGCATCCTCTTGCACTAAAAAAATTTTACAAGTAGGGAAGATGTTGGGAGATTAATGAAGATTAGGAAAACTTATATTAAGAAATGTGTCAATGTTTTCTTTCTCTTACACCAAGATGTACTCTCAAAATTGGGAGAGATAGTGGGAGAGGGATAAGTGAAAAATAACAAAAGAGGAGAAACAAACCCATTTTAACATGCTTGTATCAAAAATGTCTTGAATATCTTAACAAGATCTAATAATAAAACATGCATTATGAAAATAAAATATTTTTGCAATGATAACATGATGTAAATAATTTCCCTACTAAAATGCAACAATTTGTCCCAAATTTACAAAAAATTAAAAAAAAAAACACCTTTCTTGTGCATGCAATAACATATTTTTAGAATTTTAAATTATACATCTGAAAGTAGAAATAGACTAAAAATGTAGATACAATGATCCATGAAAACCTTTTTTGAGCCACCAGTAGTAGGAAAGAGGTGCCCAAGGGTGTATGAGTCTTAGAGGGTGTATTAAAGTTCAAATTTTGATAGTGTACGATTCTACTTAAGGATTTTGGGTGTACTTCCAAATAGGTTTAACATTGAATATTTTTTAGAATTTATTAAATTTATGCCAAAATAATGCAAAATGCATGTGTGCAACAATACCGAAGATGTTTTAACAAGTTTGAATACAATTTCTAGATCTAAAATACAATAATTGACTAATGCTAAGATGCCAATACCTAGAAATGGTGATTTTTAATGTAATTTTGAAACAAAAAAATGCACTTTCTTTCACTTTTTAAAACTATATCAAAGATTCCTAAATAAATGTAATTATGAATTTCAATTTAGGGATCTGCAAGCATAAACAAACCAAGCGGATGGAGATAGAAATTTAAGAAAAAAAAATTTGATGCAAGTGTAGGAGGATAGAGGTTCCCAAGGGCATCTATGTCATTGATAGGGCTTATGAAAACTAAAAATTTGAATGTTTAGTAGACTATTTAAGGGCTCCTTTTCTATGTGCAAAAAGGTCTGCAAATGAATATGTTTCTAGAATTTTTTGAATTGAAGTGTAATAATTTTTGAACAAAAAATGGAAATTGTGAGTGCAATTTTGAATGTCACGGATTTGATCTAAATGAATAAAACTAATCTTAATGCAATTTATGATGCAATTATTTTAAACTTTTATGTCTTTTGTGATACAAAAATGAAACCCTAAATGAGAAATGCAAAGAAATGCAATGAAAGATCTAGATCTAGGGTGAATTTTGGTAATCACGAAGGGGTGTACACAAGTGTGTGAAGGAGGGAGATTTCATCATCCCAATCTTATCTTGAATCTTATGTTGTAAATTCTCAATGAAAATTTGTTGGAGATTAGTATCGAGAATCTTAATGTTGATTTGTGAGTAAAGCAATTGATAACGAGAGATAAATTCAATGACTATTTCATCATCCTTTTGCTTACATTTCATTAAATCTTCTAAGGTAATCTTAAGATCCATGTGCACTTGGAAATGATTGAGAGATGTTGGGAAAATGTGTCTCAACCTTGCAATTATATATGGTTTATTGTTGATAGGATGTATGTTGGTATGTGGCGACTAATCATACAAATACTGATGGTGATTGTTCCTTTTTATTGCATTATATGTTGATGATATGTTATTTATTGGTAGAGGGAAAGGGGTATGATTTCAGAACTAAAATATCAACTTGCTACTAAATTTGAAATCAAAGATCTTGGTGTAGCTAAACACATTCTCAGGATGGAATCTAAAGAGATAGAGTGAACAAAAAGCTATGGCTTGGTCAAAGAAAGTATGTCAACTCAATTTTACAGAGGTTTGATATGGTGGAATGCAAACCATTGTGTGTTCCTGTTTCAGTTGGAACAAATTTAACTATTTTAGATTGTCCAAAATCTCCATCAAAGATGGAAGAAATAAGCAAAGTGACTTACCAGAGTGTAGTTGGAATTTTGATGTATGTTATGGTTTGTACTAGATGAGACATTGCTCAAGCAGTGGGAGTTCTTTCCAGATATATGTCTAATCCTAGTAGAGTTTATTGGGATGCATTTAAAAGAGTCTTTAGATATTTGTGGGGTACCTCAGATTATTCTTGATGTTATCATAGTAATATGACTAAAAAATAATATTTTTGTTGATATTCATGGTTATTTCTATTCAGACTAGGTAGGTGATGTTGATAATGGAAAATCCACCAGTGCTTATGTTTTCACTTTATTTGGTGGTGCAATTAGTTGGATGAGCGAGGGACGGGCTATGGCTTCTTTTTCCACTACTGAAGCAAAGTATATGACATCAAATCATGATTGTAAAGAAGCCATTTTGCTTAAGATACTATGTTCATATATTGGAATAAACTAAGGTGTAATGACAATTTATTGTGACAGTCAAAGTGTGATGTCTAATTAGGTGAAGAATAGTTGGGTTATTAAGATGAAATGAATCAAGATGATAAACCATTAGAGTTTTCACCACCAAACCACTAAAATTAATGCAATTATGAGGGCCAAATGAGGTAAATAACAATTATAAATTGAGCCTAGCTATTATGGAAACTATGAGGAGAGTTTTTAGAGCTTAAAGAGGTGTGTATCTTAATGTAAGAAGCCTACTTTTTAGGGCACAAAGGACTCATTCTCCTTTAGTGGAGAACGGGTCCCTATTAAGGTTTTTGAAACTAATTATTTGGTTAATTTCCTTGATGTCTGCACTCTCAGATTCTTAATTGTCAGCTCCCAAAAACCTATACTTAATTTTGTAGCTTCAATTCTTTGTTCTTGGACTTCGAAGGTCAACTTTGCAACTTGACAACTTCGACAATTTTGCTTCAAACTTCTTCTCCACTTGATCTTCAACCTATAAATCTGTAAAAACATATTCAAGGAGAGGAAAACTTGTTGATTATTAGTGAATAGGGGTTTTCCTAAGTCAAACTCCATGTAGGTGATTAAACCAAATGATGAAATAAGGAAATTGAAGCATGAAATATGAAATGTGTAATTGAGGATACCTTGGAAGTTGACTTAGAAGATAAATATACAATCTAACATGTAGTGGCCATGAAGAATTTAGATCCTATTCCTTGAATAGATGTGAACAATGCTTGCAAGTAGATCCTCAATGTTATATCTACTATGTTAGCTAAACAACATGCATGAATGCACCAAACCCTTGACATGATGAAATGATCTTGAATTGTTGTAATAAACTCTTGATAATATGTCTTGAAATGCATTTGAAAATAATCTTGAAATGCTCTTTAATGTTCTTGTAAATTCTTAGGATGCTTCATAAAATTGCTAGGAGAGACAATGTGAATTAACCCCTTAGTTATACTAAATCAAGAGATTAACCCCGAAATTCAAAAAATTCAAGCCAACACTAGATCTGGAAACAAACATTATTAAATTCCTGCGAAAATGAAATTCAAAAAAAGGGCATCCTCATTAATAGAGGACCAATTCGCCACCTACGACGAATGGGTCCTGACATTGTTTTCTAGGACCTTGCCTTTGGGGAATGAAAGTACATTAAAAACCCATGTAGAATATGCCAAAAAAGGGGGGTCCTATAGATGGAGGACCCATTCACCACCTAGGGTGAATGGGTCCTAGCACCAATTTCT